>JAXIVD010009546.1:2500-7500 GCA_036785275.1 Cancer borealis | reverse complement strand
TCTGTTTGGTGCGCGTCGTCGTCAAAGGTGTGCCCCCCGGGACAGACATCTTATGTTTGCCCGACTCTGCCCGAGTGAATGGTGTCGCTCTCGAGTCAGTTCTTTCAACCCTAGACAAGGATAGTTCTTGCTGTATTGCCATTCAGAATCTCACGAATCACCCTATATCCCTTCAATCTGGCGTGACTTTAGGCGAAGTTCTCCCTTATCCTGCCCCTGTCACCCCTGTCACCTCATCTCCTTGTCACACATCCATGTCTTCACCAATTGCCTCAGATTCTCCTCCTCC
This sequence comes from Cancer borealis, assembly GCA_036785275.1. NCBI lineage: Eukaryota > Metazoa > Arthropoda > Malacostraca > Decapoda > Cancridae > Cancer > Cancer borealis. The sequence continues at coordinate 7,211 of JAXIVD010009546.1, read as the reverse complement.
TCTTCTTGACCAGCATATTGGTGATGTTGATTTTCCTGAAACGAAAACAGATTTACTTGCCCTCTTATCGACTTTCAGGTCATGTGTCTCTCTTCCGGGTGAACCTCTGGGCAAGACCGATGCTGTTCGTCATTCCATCCACCTCACCCCAGGCTCGACACCCATCTACGTCCCGGCTTATCGCATCCCACACAGCCGCAGGACGTTAATGGACGACGCTGTCAGAAGCATGCTGGACGAGGATATCATAGAGCCAGCGGCATCACCATTCAATGCCCCGCTGTTTCTAGTTCCTAAGTCCAATGGTGAGTGGAGAGTAGTCGTCGATTTCCGTGGTTTAAACGCCGCGACGATACCCGATCGATTCCCTATGCCAATCTTGTCTGATCTCCTCCAGTCAATAGGTGATTCAAACAGTGTATTTTCCACCCTCGACCTTCAGTCTGGTTTCTTCCAGGTCGAGCTAGAAGAAAGTTCACGGCACTACACTGCTTTCACCACATCATCTGGCCAGTACGCTTTCAAACGTATGGCCATGGGTTTACGTAATAGTCCCTTAACTTTCATGCGTCTCATGAACTCAGTTCTCTCTGGCCTCTTAGGCTCCTCGGTGTTTTGTTACTTAGACGATGTGATAGTCGCATCAAAGGACCTTCCCGAACACCTCGAAACCATCTCAGACGTTCTGTCACGTTTTGCAAAGGCTGGGTTAACTCTTAAACTCAGTAAATGTCAGTTACTCAAACGTGAAATCAAATTCTTAGGCCACAAAGTTGACAAAAATGGCATCCACACTCTTGACGATAAAATTCATGCGATATCACAGTTTCCTACTCCTAGTTCTGCTGATGACGTTCGTAGTTTCATTGGCCTTGCAGGATTTTATCGGCAATTTATCAAAGATTTCAGTAAAATCGCTCAACCTCTCACATCATTGTTTAAAAAGAATGTAACATTCGCATGGACGGACGAGTGCGAGAAAGCATTCGCTACCCTCAAGCAAGCCTTATGCAACGCTCCTGTCCTCGCATTTCCTAATTTCAATAAGGAGTTTATTCTTTGCACTGACGCATCAAACATCGGTATCGGTTCTGTCCTCATGCAACGAGATGAAAATGGTAAATCACGCGCAGTTGCCTTTGCCAGTCGTCTGCTCAATGCTGCTGAGCGCAACTACAGTGTCACTCACCGCGAAGCTCTCGCAGTCGTTTGGTCTCTTCGTCACTTCAGAGACATCATACTCGGATATAAGATCCACGTTCTAACCGATCATTTTGCTGTCACAGAGTTATTCAAAGGAACCAGTTTAACCGGAAAATTTGCCCGTTGGCAACTCACTGTTCAAGAGTACAATCCTTCATTCGCGTACCTCCCAGGTAAAGCTAATTCTGTCGCTGACACTCTGTCCCGTCATGTCGCTCCTGTCAGTCTGCTCACAACCTCACAGTCACTCCCCACTCTTGAGGAAGTCAAATCCCTTCAAAGGTCTGATCAATTCTGCAAACGTCTCATTTATTATCTTGAATCAGGTGATGCCAGTAACCTTCCAAGCTTACCATTCTCCCCAGATTCCTTTTTGCTTCGAGACGATGTCCTCTATAAATCTAGTTCTGTCATTTCTGAGGACGATTCATTACATCATGCATCTCAGCTTGTCATTCCAGAAGCTCTTGTCCCTATAATCTTGTATCACGTTCATGACTCCCCTCTTGCCGGTCATCCAGGCAAAGATAGAGCATTCAAACAGGCTCAACGATCATATTTCTGGCCTTCCATGAGGAAAGACATCACCCGTCATTGTCTCTTATGCGCTTCATGCGCTGAGCATCGTCCCTCTCTCCATTATGAATCTCCGAACCTCCCATATCCTATCCCTCATGCTCCTTGGGACAGTCTGTCAGTCGATATTTTGAAACTCCCTCTGACGGAGAACGGTTTTCACTATTTGCTCGTCTGTATCGATAGTTTTTCACGCTTCAGCATCTTGGTTCCTCTCAAAGACAAATCTGCACGTTCAGTTGCACGAGCACTGATAGATGAAGTCATATGCCGGTATGCATCTCCTAAAGTACTTCTATCAGATAATGGCACCGAATTCAACAATGCCATCCTCAAAGCTGTTTGCGAGTCATTTGAAATTAAAAAGTGCAACATTGTTCCATATTCCCCTCAAGCGAACGGAAAAGTCGAGAGAGCAAACCGTCGAATTCTCGACATCTTACGCTTCATTGCCAATTCAAGCTCTTCATGGGATGATCACATTCCCCTAGTCGCATGCTCTCTTAACGCTGCGATTCACTCATCGATCAACGAGTCTCCACATTTCATTTTATATGGCTCTGACAAAAGACTCCCATATGAGTTTCTCTCCTCTGACCCTCGTCCTCTATACAACGTTGACGATTATGTTCAGAATCGCGTTTCAGCTTTCCAGCGCATTCATATGTCCGTCCGTGACAGACTTACCGCCTCTCAGGAATCTATGCTGCATAAACAGCATCAGCGCGCTAAACCGCATGACATCGAGGTTGGTGACATCGTGTTCACCAAAGTCCAAGACCGCCACTCTAAGCTCGACCCCCGATTCAACGGACCTCACCGTGTAATTGAAAAGATGGCCGGTCACAAGTTCAAACTCAGAAACCTAAGTTCAGGCAGTGAAAACTTTGTTCACAGAGACCATCTCAAACGGGTTGATCGTGGTTTCGATTTCGAACCTACCTCTCCACTACCAGAAAATGCTCCTGACATTGTTGAAAGTCAGCCACCTTCACCCCCCATCTCATCCTCACCTAAATATCAGCTCCGGTCTCGTCCAGTCTACTAGCCATTTCTTTCATCTTTCCTTTCATTCCTGTCCAACTATGTATATATATGTATCTATGTAAAGGCTACATCCTGAATCTTGTTCATGTCTCATGTATTTTTATCATGTATTATGTCTTAGTCTTATTGTGTATTCTGTATTGTTTCAATGTATTTCATCGTCCCCCCTCTCTGATTGTATTCTTTAGCTCGACATACGAGGACGTATGCTTCCAAGGGGGAAGTATTTGTATCATATCATATCTGTATATCATTGTTAACTAGTTTTAAGATATTCATTGTTTTTAGCTAAGAGAGAGAGAGTGTATGCGGGTAAGGAATTTTCCTAGAATTCACATCCCAGCCAAGGCGTCAGGTCAAAGCCGACCCACGGCCTACGTGCAGGAGCCCTATCACACAGCTCTGTTCCCGTGACGTCATTCTCCCGGGTCAGTCCCGACCAATCATAGGCGCATAGTCCACCTGGAGTCGACCTTTCCTGACCGCGGCTGAGCCCACACCACCACTTCTCACCCTCACTCTCAGCCTGGCGACTACATCAACCAGTCGCCAGGCTGAGAGTGAGGGTGAGAAGTGGTGGTGTGGGCTCAGCCGCGGTCAGGAAAGGTCGACTCCAGGTGGACTATGCGCCTATGATTGGTCGGGACTGACCCGGGAGAATGACGTCACGGGAACAGAGCTGTGTGATAGGGCTCCTGCACGTAGGCCGTGGGTCGGCTTTGACCTGACGCCTTGGCTGGGATGTGAATTCTAGGAAAATTCCTTACCCGCATACACTCTCTCTCTCTTAGCTAAAAACAATGAATATCTTAAAACTAGTTAACAATGATATACAGATATGATATGATACATCCTGCGTTATGAATTCTGGCAAAAAACAATGATAATGATAATGATAACAATAATAATGATAATAATAATAGAATTGATAATGATAATAATGATAATAATAATAATAATAATAATAATAATAATAATAATAATAATAATAATAATAACAATAATGATAAAATTGATAATAATAATAATCTCAAAAAGTCTACGGATCCATCCATCCATGTTTGAATTAAATTTTTCAAGAAAGACATTAAATTCAATACAACAGTGTGTGTGTGTGTGTGTGTGTGAGTGTGTGTGAGTGTGTGTGTGTGTGTGTGTGTGTGTGTGTGTGTGTGTGTGTGTGTGTGTGTGTGTGGGTGTGGGTGTGTGTGTGAGTGTGAGTGTGTGTGTGTGTGTGTGTGTGTGTGTGTGTGTGTGTGTGTGTGTGTGTGTGTGTGTGTGTGTGTGTGTGAGTGAGTGTGTGTGAGTGAGTGTGTGTGTGTGAGTGTGTGTGTGTGTGTGTGTGTGTGTGTGTGTGCGTGTGTATGTGTGTGTATATAACAATAACCTCCACGTGTCAGTGTTGTCATAAACAGTCACAGCCTCCACAACATGTTGGGAACGTGTCTCAAACAAGTCACTCACAAGTCACATTAACTCAAAACTGTCACGTTGAGTAAGTCATAAAAGAAGGGAGAGAGAGAGAGAGAGAGAGAGAGAGAGAGAGAGAGAGAGAGAGAGAGAGAGAGAGAGAGAGAGAGAGAGAGAGAGAGAGAGAGAGAGAGAGAGAGAGAGAGAGAGAGAGAGAGAGAAAAGAGAGAGAGAGAGAGAGAGAGAGAGAGAGAGAGAGAGAGAGAGAGAGAGAGAGAGAGAGAGAGAGAGAGAGAGAGAGAGAGAGAGAGAGATGAGGGGAAGTAAGGGGCTTCCAGAGAGAGTGTCTTCCCCTCTCTCTCAGGAACAATTAGTTGACGCCTTTGAAGAGAGGGGAGAGACAGGAGGGAGGGAGGGAAGAGAGGAGAGGAGTAAGGGGAGAGGGATGAGAATAGAGAGAGAGAAATAAGGGAGA
>JAXIVD010009545.1:0-15205 GCA_036785275.1 Cancer borealis | reverse complement strand
ATAATGTATAAAACAATTGTCATTGCATTCTCTCTCTCTCTCTCTCTCTCTCTCTCTCTCTCTCTCTCTCTCTCGTGGACTATAAATGTCATATCTTTTTAATTTGACAACCTAGCGATAGAGTGTGGAGGAGGAGGAGGAGGAGGAGGAGGAGGAGGAGGAGGAGGAGGAGGAGGAGGAGGAGGAGGAGGAGATCTAATTACAAGCAAGAGAGCAAGCATGTATTACCTACACACTACATGAGAGAGAGAGAGAGAGAGAGAGAGAGAGAGAGAGAGGAGAGAGAGAGAGAGAGAGAGAGAGAGAGAGAGAGAGTGAGAGAGAGAGAGAGAGAGAGAGAGAGAGAGAGAGAGAGAGAGAGAGAACAAAGGGATAGACAGGAAAGGGAGGGAACAAAGGTGGTAACTAGAGGAGGAGAAGGAGTACGAAATGAGAAGAGGAGGAAGAGGAGGAGGAGGAGGAGGAGGAGGAGGAGGAGGAGGAGGAGGAGGAGGAGGAGGAGGAGGAGGAGGAGGAGGAGGAGGAGGAGAGGAGGAGGAGGAGGAGGAGGGATAATGTGAAAAAAATACTTAAAGGTAAAAGGGAGAGAGGGAGGGAGGCATGGATCGAGAGAGAGAGAGAGAGAGAGAGAGAGAGAGAGAGAGAGAGAGAGAGAGAGAGAGAGAGAGAGAGAGAGAGGAGAGAGATGACGCTGACGGAAGAACAGGAGCGTCAACCATTTCTGAACACACACACACACACACACACACACACACACACACACACACACACACACATGATAACGATAGGAAATTAAGGGATAAGAAAGAAAGGAAATAGAGAGAAGGATAGATAGATAGATGGGGAGGGAGGGAGGGAGGGAGGAAAGGAGGGAGGGAGGGAGGGAGGGACATGATAGGAAGCAGAGGAAGGAAGGAGAGAAGGGAGGAAAAGAGAGAAAGAGGGAGGGATTGAAGGAGTGAGGGAACGGGAAGAAGGGAGGGAGGGAGGAGGAAGAGTAGGGAGGGAGGGAATGAGGAAGTGGGGAGGGAAAGGAGGGAAGAAATGAGGAAACAGTAGGGAGGGAAAGAACGAGGGAGAGAAGGAGGAACAGTAGGGAGAGAAAAAGGAGGGAAGAAGGAAGAATAGACAAGGAAGGAAAGGAAGAAGAGGAATGAGGGAAGCGAAGAAGCAATAGGGAAAGGGAGCGAGGAAGGGAGGATGAGTAGGGAGGAAGAGGGAGGAGGAAGAGAGGGGAAGGGAGGAGGAGGAAGAGGAAGGGAGGAAGGGAAGGAGGGATCACATTTCCACAGCTCGTATAGAAAATCAATGCAGTCGGTGTGTGGTGTAGTGTGGGTGCGGTGGTGGTGGTGGTGATGGTGTGGTGGTGTGATGATGGTGATGGTGGTGATGGTGTGTGGTGGTGATGGTGATGGTGGTGGTGATGGTGATGGTGTGTGATGGTGATGGTGGTGATAGTTTTCTTTACAGACACCATCACCACCACTGCAACACCACCACCACAACTACACCACCATCACCACCACAACTACACCACCATCACCACCACATCACCACAACACCACCACCATCACATCACCACCACTCTATATATATGTTTTCTGTACATTACAAGGATCAACATAATTTTGCTTACTCATCCCTCACCCCTACTCAACACCACCACCACCACCACTACACGACTACATCACTACCACCATCACCACCACAACCACAACGAACATCACCAACCTGCGTGTGTGTGTGTGTGTGTGTGTGTTTCTATCATTATCACCACTATGTTCTTTTCTTAATATAAAATTCAAATTAAATAAATCAATGAAAAGAATATATATACTATAGATGAATAATATTTCCTTACACAACTCAACTAGACTAGGCTATACACACACACACACACACACACACACACACACACACACACACACACACTAACAATACATTGGTTGTGACAGCAGTACACATACAAAGATAAATAAACGGACACAAATAGATAGACAAAACGATTGAAACTGATAACTATTCAAAACAAACACACACACACACACACACCACACATGAAATGAACAAGTACAGGTGTGTGTGTGTGTGTGTGTGTGTGTGTGTGTGTGTGTGTCCAACTTGCATTTTCCACATTCTTTTAATTCAGTCTTTATCTGTCTACATCAACGCACGCACGCACACACACACACACACACACACACACACACACACACACACACACCACACGAGCAAAAGAAAGCGACGCAATCCAACCAGGCTCGAATCCATCCCCGGCCTCCAAGGTGCTACAAACCGTCACCAGACACCACCGGGCTGGACAAGGTCGTGAAGCGGACCTCACCTGACCCACGACATAACACCACACATCACTATGCTAACAACTTGTCTCAATAGTCTCATGTAAAGAAAAAAAAGTCTTCCACTTCTCACACTTAGAATTAGAATTAAGCAGTTTTAAAATGTATATTTACAGTTTATGACTGCTATTTCTAATAAACCGTTTATTATTATTATTATTATTACACATACATCTAGTTTTTGCAGCAATCAAGTGTGTGTGTGTGTGTGTGTGTGTGAGAGAGAGAGAGAGAGAGAGAGAGAGAGAGAGAGAGAGAGAGAGAGAGAGAGAGAGAGAGAGAGAGAGAGAGAGAGAGAGAGAGAGAGAGAGAGAGAGAGAGAACAAAGACACAATATAATGAAGATAGGACAGACTCAGGCATAGTTAGTTAGCAGGGAGACAGCAGGCAGGGTAGCAGGGTGGAAGGGTGACAGGGAGGAAGGATGGAAAGGTGAAAGGGAGGAAGGAAGGAAGGATGGAAGGGAAGCATATCAGCTAGCGGGATATAAGGTTGAACAGACACACAAACACACACACACACTTGATGGAGTTTAAAAAGATAACATACAAGGAATAACTGCTATTAGGAGTGGATTGAGGAAAGAAGAAAAAATATTGCAGTTTATACATTGATATTATATAATCAGAGGTTAGGTTAGTTAGTTACGTATGAAAAAAAATATAGGTTAGGTTAGCTTGGAAAAATATAGTACTAGTTGTTCCTATATATATGTAGAATAATCTTAAGAGTAGATATGGGAAAATTCAAACAGTTTCTATATAAATGATGAATAATAAGAGGAAATACTAAGAAAAATATAGTAGTTTCTATAAAAATGTTGAATAAGAGGAAATATTAAGAAAAAATAAAGCAATTTCTATATAAATAAATAAATTTCGATCTAGATGTTGAAAAATAAGATGTTGCAGAAATAAATGATTTTTTTTATAAAGACGTTGAATAATAATACAAATAGTAGAAGTAAAGAAAGATGAAACTAAATATAGCAGAATGAACGCAAGACTGACAAGATGCTCTTCTAACCTAACCAAACTGAAATACTGCACGGCAACACACGTTTGACTTAACAGACTGTAATAAAATTGATATAAACTAGAAGAAAAAAGAAAATAGTCCATACTAATAACGGTACATAGAGAGCAAGATTAAAAGAACATTATGGTAAAGATGGAATAAGGATACACAGAATATACAAATGGACAAGGAAGAATAAACGAGACCAGTTTCACGAAATTCTTCACTAATAATAATTTACATACAGTGTCTCCTCTTACATATACAACGTTGCTTCCGAGAAAAATTATACAAATAAAATAAATAAAATCATACCAGAGTAAGATCAATAACACAACAGGAATGAACGGTGCTTGATATGGAAGAAAAACCATTCCCTTCGGATGGTTTCCCAGCGCTATACTATACCCTCACACCCTCCTTGTGTGAATCCCGACCCGCAAAGAACACGGGAACAGGTTTCCCGAACCTTCATTTTTCAAGGACAAAACTACCACCACCACCACTACTACTACTACTGCAAATATAATATGCACTACAACTGCTACTACTTCTAATGATAGTAATAATAAACTCAGCCTGCCAAGTGACAGGAGAGGACTCTGAACCAGCTGAACCAGTCAACTAGCGTACAGTATGAGTGAGAGAGTGAGTGAGTGAGTGAGTGAGTGTGAGTGAGTGTGAGTGAGTGTGTGTGTGTGTGTGTGTGTGTGTGTGTGTGTGTGTGTGTGTGTGTGTGTGTGTGTAAGTGTGGCGGTCAGCCGGTCCGTGTTAAGGACAGGTGGGTGGATAGGTATGGGAGGTCACAGTGACCTTACCTGGAGGTCGTGTCTCGAGTCACCTTCATCCTGAGACGCCTCGCCGCAGACCACGTGAGGAGGAGGCTTCGCCAGACCACCTCCACCTTGCTGCAGCCGCCCTGCCTCCACCACACACCCACACCCGCCCCGTCCACCACCGCCACCACCACCACCACCGCCGCCACCACACACCTCCACACCGCCTAAGGAACAATCCTTGGCCGACGCTAACAGCCGCACACCGCCCAGCACCACCACACACCAACACTACCACCTCACACTAGTAGCAGCAGGAGGGTCTTGAATTGCCGCAGTCCTGCCTCCTCGGAAACACACACTGCACCACGAATGTATCCTCAACACTAGGACATGGTGGTGGTGGTGTGTGTGGTGCCGCTTTTCACTGGCTTCCCGAGTGGCTGGTGTGGTCTAAACACAACTAACTCCGTGTGTGGCGGTGGCGAGGAGGAACACGGGAAGAAAGAGAAGGGAGGTGTAGCGTCGTCTGCCTGAGAGGTGGTGCAGCAGCGGTGGTGTTTGGGCCACGCACACGCACGCACACGCATATACACTCAGTCCTTCACGCAAGTCCTTTCCTTTTTGCTAGGTATGTGCACCAAACCCGACGTGCACAGGAGGAGGAGGAAGAGGTGGAAGAGGAGCCTGCCTGCCTGACGTTCCTAGTGGTAGGTTGGCGAAGGTCTCTCGCTCTCTCTCTTTCTCTCTCTCTCAGTCTCCCCTGCTGCTGCCACCGCCACCCTCACTCGACTAAAGCCAACTGTTCGGTGGACTTAAACACTGCGCCCCCTCCCAGCTCTCTTGTTTTGCCTGCCCCTATCCCTACAGCTCTAGTACTGCCCTACAGCTACCCACACGGGGGCACCACACTCTGCCAGTACACTCATGCCCTGGTATAAGGTAAAAGGAGAATGCTATACAGGAGAAATAGGAGAGACAAGGGTACGTTGGCAACCTTTGGAAACCTTGGTGAGGGCGGGACAGGGGTAGGGGCTGCGGCAAGAGGAGGAGGAGGAAGGAGGAGGAGGAGGAAGGAGGGAGTGAAGGTCGTGTCCAGCCCGCCACCACCTCAATGAATGCACACCCTGGGCGAACACACATACGCACACACCACCGCCACCGCCGCCACCACCTACTACTCCTCCTCTTCACTCCAGCCTCCTGTGTCTACCTTTGTACAGCTATCGCCTCAGAGCAACACATCACGACGCTAAATGATAAATTGGCAACATTTTTGGCTGAGAACAGCACACAGGAGCAGATCAATACGGCCGTAGAGCAGCAGACTCCTCCCTCCTCCACTCCACCACCAGAGGGAGGGTGTGTACGCCGCCAAAGGACGCTCCCCCAACCCCAACCAACACCACCATAACTTCAAGTCACATGTATACAGTATACACCACCACCACCATCACACTATTACACTACACCACCACCATCATCATCATCACCATAGTTACACCACCACCACCACCACTGTTACACCATCACCACAGCTACACCACTACTACCATCACTGCTACACTACACCACTAACACCATCACTGTGACTAAATCACCACCACTACGAACACTATAGTTATATTCTACAACACCTCTTGTGCAGCAACAACTATTCCTTCCAGCTACCTTTGATTTCATGTTTGTCTATGTATGTATAGTAATAGAAAGGATTCCAACCTGTCAATCTATTTATAAACAGTCCTTGTATATTGTATATCTAGCTTAACCCATTCAATGTTGACAATTCTCATTAAGAAGATTCAGTGTACCGTACATCCTCTTGGAAGCCTGGTGTGGTGGGGCATTAAGGCTTACTTTCCATACCGTTATCCTTTGTACGTCACCCCTACCTGTACCTGTACCTGTACCTGTACCTCCTCCTTCTCCTCCTCCGTTGACTTTGTCTTTTCTGGCCCTCTGTTGGACTTGGACGACACTGTTGACTGTTCTACTAACTAACTAAACTAAACGCATCAACAGTGGTGGGTTTCCTGTTTATTGTGTTCCTTCTCAATCACTAATCACAAGACCTGGTACTTCAACGTGCTTCACTATTATATTTTTTCTATTCTTTTTTAAAAATCATACAGACCTTACATCAATGTGACAAATGATGCATATTTTGACAGGCAATTTTACGGGTTTAAAGGTGGTATTGCTAGTACCACCTACCTTAAAACCTAACCTGCCTTGATAAATTACTAAATATTATAAAATACACCAACAAATATATACTACAAGTGGTTTGACACACACGAGGTCACACACACACACACACACACACACACACACACACACACACAGTCAGAGTAAGTACATTTTGCTGCAATTTGGCAAGCATACAACCTACTTCCTAACCTTCTCATTCACTCTAAATAGGGAAGGCAAGGCAAGGCAACCCTTATGGTGTTCAGAGCCTTGACTCGCACTGACAACGAGGAGGAAGACGACTCAACACCGCCCGCTACTTATACAAGGAAGCATTTCGAAACGTCACCACCACTGCGACCATCATTACACCACCACCATCACCACCACCACCAAGCTAAGCCAATGTACCTAAACATTTAAACATTGCAAAACAGGTGTAAGAGGGACGAGGGTGAGAGAAGGGAAGGGAAGGGAGAAAGACAGGAGGCGGAGGGAGGAAGGGAGAGGAGGGGCTAGAGGATGACTCATAAGGCCGAATCGGGAGGAAAGGAGAAGGGAAGAAGAGATAATTAAGAGGGAGAAGAAAGGGGTGCATGGGAGAGGAAGGAAGAGGAAGTATTACAGTGATTAGATGAGGGACACTGAGGGAGAGGGAGAGCGAAGGAGGATAACAAAGGAGAGAGGAATAAAGGAGGGAAATAAGGAAGGGTGGAAAGAAGTGGTGTCGGTGATGACTGTTTGTTTGTTTTCAGTTATGATAGTAAAACAATGCACACATCCTCTTCCTCCTCCTCCACCACCACCACCACCATGACCAACTGCTCCACCTAACAGAGACTAGACTTGACTTACCACCACCACCACCACCACTACCACCACCACTCACCACCACATAAAAAGTAGTACTACAACAACCACCATTTAGTACCATAACAACACCACCAACACCACATTTGGCAAGGACCCGCCTGTTCATTCTGTTCAACCTGACTGTAGTGAACGCACACACAAACGCCTCCCACACACACACACACACACACACACACACACACACACCTCCCTCCCTCTACCTCTCACATAACACACTTGATTCAAAACATGTCCTTCTTTTCCCTTCCTCCATTCCCTTTCTTCCTTCCTTCTGTCTTTAAAGTAAGTACGCATTTTTCATACTGTAAAATGTAACCTTTGACTGAACACACACACACACACACACACACAGGTGAGAGCTCAATCCTATCCTAACCTAATCTAAACCAAACCTAACCTAACTTAACTACTGAGGTGAGAACTATCCTATCCTAACCTAACCTAATCTAATCTAACTTAACCTAACCTAACTACGGAGCTATAATGGAAAGTGTAGAGTTAGACTATAGACAAGACAACTCCCACCCACCCACCCACCCACCCACCCACTCACCCGCCCACCCACCCACCCGTTCAACCATTATAATTACCATGAACACAACGCTGCTGAAACACAAGGCGGGCGTGTGTGTGTGTGTGTGTGTGTGTGTGTGTGTGTGGGAACAACCGGATGGCGGAAGCACATCCTCTCCCATCAAAATCCTCACCCACCACCACCACCACCACTCCACCATCATAGAGAGAGAGAGAGAGAGAGAGAGAGAGAGAGAGAGAGAGAGAGAGAGAGAGAGAGAGAGAGAGAGAGAGAGAGAGAGAATATCTGTGCGCATATTAAGTTTGAAGAAAGCACAGGTTTCGCCCCTTCATCCACCCTCTCTCTCTCTCTCTCTCTCTCTCTCTCTCCACCCCCTCATACTTTTCTTTCTCCAACAGATCAATACTAAAAACAATGGACCTTCCTCTTATAGCACACGCATTTGCCTAGAGAGAGAGAGAGAGAGAGAGAGAGAGAGGAGAGAGAGAGAGAGAGAGAGAGAGAGAGAGAGAGAGAGAGAGAGAGACACAGGGTCTTAAAAAATATATTCCTCCACCCACTTCCTCCCTCCACTCCAGAACACATTGCAACTCTACTCTCTCTCTCTCTCTCTCTCTCTCTCTCTCTCTCTCTCTCTCTCTCTCTCTCCTTCCGCTCCCTCCCTTCGCCTAGCTAATCAATAGTGAGTCCCCGCCTAGCACAGCTCAAACCGGCAGCCATACAGAAAGGGAGGCACAGACATAGAGAGAGAGAGAGAGAGAGAGAGAGAGAGAGAGAGAGAGAGAGAGAGAGAGAGAGAGAGAGAGAGAGAGAGAGGAATATATTTCGTCTAACACCATTGCACCACCACCACCACCACCATTACATCCCCAACACACCACCACCACCATCACCATTACATCCCCAACACACCACCATCACCACCACCATTACATCCCCAACACACCACCACCACCACCACCATTACATCCCCAACACACCACCACCACCACCACCATTACATCCCCAACACACCACCACCACCACCATTACATCCCCAACACACCACCACCACCACCACCATTACATTCCCAACACACCACCACCACCACCATCATTACATCCCCAACACACCACCCACCACCACCACCATTACATCCCCAACACACCACCATCACCACCACCATTACATCCCCAACACACACCCCACCAACCACCACCATTACATACCCAACACACCACCACCACCACCACCACCATTACATTCCCCAACACACCACCACCACCACCACCATTACATCCCCAACACACACCACCACCACCATTACATCCCCAACACACACCATAACGATCCCACCACAAGATTACTCCAATATTCCCCTACCATAATGAGTTACCTTTTAAGTGACTCACATCCCCCCCTACACACCCCTACTTATCCATGCAACCATCCACTGTCCCCCACATCCCCCACTGTCGATCGAATACCTCCCCTCAACTCTCCACCTCATCCCCCTTCCCTCATAAAACGGTAATCAATCAAATGTTTCAACCCTACGAGATCATTAACAACGTTCACTGTAATATAGGCTTACAGGATAATGAAATGGTGTAATTACGACGAATGAAAAAAAGAAAGGAAATACGAAACTACAGAAAGAAAGAAATGATAAAACTAGATGAATATTGATAGTGGTAGAAGTACTATTACTACTACTACTCATAATAATAATAATAATAATAATAATAATAATAATAATAACAATAATAATAATAATAATAACAATAGATGAAAAAAATAATAAAAATTGTAATAATAATAACATCGCAATAGCAATGACAATAATAATAATAATCACCAAACAACGCAACGTAAAGGTCTAGTGAATGTGTATGCAAGTGTCTGTCTGTCTTCAGTTAATGGACACACACACACACACACACACACACACACACACACACACACACACACACACACACACACACCACACCTTCAAACACAACACCAAACACACTAAAAACTAATACAAAATCCAACAGTAACACCAATGACATCAAACCCGTGCACAGCCTAACCTAACAGTCAACCATTGCATCCTAACTGCATCTTTAAAGTGTGACATACTTAAATTAACACCCAACACCGACCTACAGACCGGCAAGGAACACACTACACACTACCTCTCCCCTCCACCCTCCACCCATCCCCGGCGCGAAGCATTCTCTCCAGCCAAGCACTGTCTGTCTGCATGGCTTGTACTGTACGTAGGACAATGGAGGCCCACGTGGTGTGTGTGTGTGTGTGTGTGTGTGTGTGTGTGACCAAGACGGGCACGAGGCTGGGAACTGAGGTCAGTATGATGGGTCTTTGGTGAGGCGGCATCTGCCAGCCAACAGGTGAGAGAGAGAGAGAGAGAGAGAGAGAGAGAAAGAGAGAGAGAGAGAGAGAGAGAGAGAGAGTGTGGATAGACCCAAGGCCCCAGCCGTAGACGGAGTGCCAGGCTAGGGGCGGGGATGCACACAGTTCGTGGAATGACGCATGGGGGGGAGGGGGGGATGCGGTTCCTCAGGGGCGGGGCGCGGGGGGAGGAGGTGCAGCAGGAACTCTTTACTTTCAACGGTGACCCAGTTTGGGCGGCCCCGCAGGCAGGCAAGCAAGCAGGCACCCACGTTACTGCCTCATTATAACACTCAAACAACTCAAATTGTAACACTCACTCAAACACTGTAACCATATATGACTGATCATCCTCAACACATAACACATACCGTGCATAACCACACACACACACACACACACACACACACACACACACACACACACACACACACACACACACACACACACACTTCATCCCAACACACATTGATCATTCTTTTTAATAATTATTTCCTTTCGTTCTGCATGGAGGGAGGAACATTACAGCCAGCAGATGAGGGAAGGAAAATGGCGTCACTACGAGGGGAAGCAAAGGGGAAGGGAAGGGAAGGGAAGGGTTGAGTAGGGAAATAGGGAAGCGAGGGAGGGAGCCAGGAGAATGAGGGTTGGGAGAGGCAAGGGGAAGGGAGTGAATGCTGGAGAGAACGATTGGGGAGGGAGTGTTGATATAATTGCAATGGGAAAAGAGGGGAGGGACGGGGGCGGTGTTACATACAGGCAAGCAACACAACACAAACACTAATACATAATAATAATAATAATAATAATAATAATAATAATAATAATGATTCATACAAGAAATGATAGAAGGGAAGGCGGAAATGAGGATGTAAGGAGAGTAGATATGGGAGAGGTGGAAGGAGGGAGGATAGGGGAAGAGAAGAGGAAGTCACTGCTGGATGAAATATAGTAAGAATGGAGGAGGAGGAGGAGGAGGAGGAGGAGGAGGAGGAGGAGGAAAGAGCAGATATAATTTAAATAATTTTCTGATAGACATTACACACATTTAACAAGTTTCTTTATGTAAAAAAAAAAATAATAGAAAAATAAAATCCTTAGCTGCCGTGTCCTGTAATTCTGGGACTGAAGGTGAGGTTAGGTTAGGCGCGTTGCCAGACGCTCGACACTAGTGACGACCAAATACCGCACCGATTCATGGCTACTAGACTATAACTATTACTACTGCTACTAGATCAACAATATCAACAACAACAACAACTACTACTACTATAACAATGATAATTTAATAACCCTATAGTATTTTTAATCGACTTTCTCTTTCATGAACTAGTGTGAATAAGTCCAGGTACTCGTGTGGGCGAGTTGACAGCTGTCACAACACCTGCACATGGACAACAACACTCGGGGACACACACAACTCAGGGAATCATGAGGCTAATAACTATACTAAACAATAAAGAAAATAAAGAAAATGATAATGATAATAATAATAATAACAATGTCAGCTATTAATAGTATCAAATAAACAATAGCACTTTCAGGATTACTGTTTATAAAGCATAATAGTGTTCAAAATATGACACGGTAACACACACACACACACACTTACATTGGTGTCAGTGCAGGTGATGCTCGGCGGACAGGAGTGAGTTTGTGAGACAAGAGGTGATCAGCCGTGGTATGGTGAGCTCTGATGGAGTGTACCAGACGCCCTCCCAGCTGCGAGGGTGTGGTAAGGCCGCCCCTGAAGGCAGCACACCCCGTGGGAGGCAAACAAAAGCAGTCCAAGGTGGAGGTAGTGCAAGCCGTGGAGCTAGACGTGAGTTGGTGGTGTTCCTTTAGTCCTACGAGATGGCAACAACCACCAGCATCACCGCGGCTGCCACCACCATCAACACCACTACAACCACTTCCACTTATCAACAACACCATAAGCGTGTTACCAGTCAAATGCGCACACATGTACACGCACATGCACGCACAGAGACCACCGTCGCCTACACCGCTGTGCGCAAACACCACAGGAGCGCGCGCGCGCACATACACACACGCGCGCACACACACACACGCGCACACACACACACACACTCCACACTGCTGCCTCGCTCCCGCCCGCCACGGCCGCCGGAGTCACACTAAGGAATCAGCTGATATTCCCAGCTTCACGTTTTTTTATCTCTCTCTCTCCTCTCTCTCTCTCTCTCTCTCTCTCTCTCTCTCTCTCTCTCTCTCTCTCTCTCGTTCGCCTTTTGCCACGTTGTGTGGGTATGTGAGGGCGTGGGTGAGTAGAAAAAGTACATTTTGGTAAGAGAGAGAGAGAGAGAGAGAGAGAGAGAGAGAGAGAGAGAGAGAGAGAGAGAGAGAGAGAGATAAGAATGGTGGTGATATGGAATGAACAAGCCTCTGACGGTATAGGAGTGTTGGTGATAATGGTGGTGGTGGTGGAAGTAGCAGTGGTTGTGGTGACATAGTTGAGTGTGGGTGTATTGCAGGAGGTTATGTGGCAGTCCTTTTCGCCACACCACCACCACCCACCACCACCACCCACGACGCACGAACGCAGTATTTAGCGGCGAGTTTTTTAGCGTCTTGTGTGAACGTGGAATTCTTTCTATGAGTCATTCACTAATTATATTTTAGCGCAGCGTGTGTGTGGGTGTATGGCGAGAGAGAGAGAGAGAGAGAGAGAGAGAGAGAGAGAGAGAGAGAGAGAGAGAGAGAGAGAGAGAGAGGAGAGAGATAGGTGAGTGAGAAAAATTATGAAAATTGTTGCCTCTCTCTCTCTCTCATTGAAAACATGTCCTTTCCCCCATTTCTTCTCTATCCCTTAACGAGTAACACACACACACACACACACACACACACACACACACACACACACACACACACACACACACGCCGATAAACGGAGTAATGAATCCCTTCCACTCATTGGTCTAACGCAACACCCGCTGGCAAATCTCCGCCATTCAAGACACGCTGAGGATCTGGCCAGCCAATGGGGAGCCGTGTTTCATGCCGCGTGGAGAAGCTTGGTAGGAAGTGTGTAATTGGTGGTGGCAGAACGTTGCTTCCCTGTGCTACTCACTCTATCCTTCCTCTACACGCTAGCACTCTAACCATGCTTACACTAACAACTAAGTCATGCTGCAGCTATCTTTAGAAATATTATAGTAAAGTTACTATCATTAATATTGCAACGATGACTCCTATATATACACTAACTACGGCATACAGCTTCATCGTACGAAATATAATAGTAATTACACTCAATACTATTGCAACCATCATTATCATCATTGTCACTAAAAATGAGAGTAGCTAATAGTAATAGTAAGTCTTGAACAGTTTGATAATCCTTTATGTTTTCGAAATTAAAATCATGTCAATAGTAAAAATGAAAAATTGTGTGTTATTCCTAAAACGCTGCCTTTCCTTGGCTTTCCGCATACGGAATTGGCGCCAAATTAGTCTGAAGTAACACCACATTGACGCTGAGAAAGTGGCGGGGCTAGATACGCCAAGACGGTAGAATATGTAACGTGGAGCCACACAATACAAGCTGAAACATACACAAGAGAAAACAATGTGTGTGTGTGTGTGTCACGTAATGGACCCAGACATGTGAGAGAGGAGGAAGAGGAGGAGGAGGAGGAGCTACTTGTGTAATGGAGAAGGTGGTGGTGGTGGTGGAAAGAGAGTGGAGGGAAAATAATGAAGTCGATGGAGGGAGGGAGGGAAGCTAAGCTAGAGAGGTGTATGTGGAATTTGGAGAAAACGAGGGAGGGAGGTAAGGAGGTAAGTGCGAAAGTGTGGAGGAACGGAGGAAACAGAGGGGGGAAGGAGGCGTATGTGGAGTGGTGAGAAGGAAGGAAGGAAGGTCCGGAGGAAGTCTGGTGGTGTGGAGAGAAGGAAAGGAGGGAGGGAGAAGAGAGGGAAGGTCTGGAGGAGTCTCGTAATGGAGAGAAATGTGAGAGGAAGACAGGTAAGGAGAGGGGGAGGGTTTTGTGGTGTGGAGAGAAGAAGGAAAGTATGGAAGGTTGTGGTATGGAGGGAAGGGGGAGGGAGAGACGTTGTGGTGTGTAGGGGAAGGGAGGAGGGATATGGCAGGGTGTGGGTGTTGGGGGTGGAAGGATGGATTGAGAGAATGTGAGTTGCTGGGAGGGAGGAGGGAGGGGGAAGGTCCATGTGTCTGCTTCCTCACTCGATCCCTGTTTCAAGGTCATCTCTACCTCAGGAAAAAAAAGGTCTACTGTGGATAGCAGGTAACAATGTCCCTGAGCCCATATTTATCTCTCTCTCTCTCTCTCTCTCTCTCTCTCTCTCTCTCTCTTCTCTCTCTCTCTCTCTCTCTCTCTCTCTCTCTCCTCTCTCTCTCTCTCTCTCTCTCTCATATAGATAAGCAACGTGGTTCTAAGATTATGAGGTATGTAAATTAGCTCAGGTCACATCTCCGCTTTATATGTATGGGCCTAAGAGTCTATTCCTAGCAGCAGCAGCAGCAGCAGCAGCCAGTGTCCGTACTATCTACACCAAGCACAAGGTGTAAATACAATAAACGAGGCGTGTGTATGGCTATTACACACAACACACACACACACACACACACACACACACACACACACACACACACACACACACACACACATGCTACGCTATACTCCAGCACACCGTTCACCTCTGTCCTTGACGCTGTGGTGGGCTGGACAAGGATCCACACCCAGGGACATGTGGCGTTAAGGTTACCACAGTTCACCTCCCAGGCTTACCCAGGACACACTCATCTATATACTGATTCCAGCTACTGAAGGACACACGCTCGCTCTGATGCCTCACTCAATAAATAAACAGCAAAATGTTCACTATTTCCTTAAAACAGTGAGTTTATCCACTTTACACGAAAATACCCTTTAAGACACCGAGAGAAAATGGACATTCATCGTTTTCTTATCTGCCATGGGATACTTGCCATCCTAGACTCGATCGACAAAATACACTTTCTTTCCACCCACCCATCCCAACCAGACAACCACCCACTCACCAACAACACCAACCAACCTCCACTCCACAT
>JAXIVD010009544.1:0-10000 GCA_036785275.1 Cancer borealis | reverse complement strand
TTTTCTTCTCTTCCTCCTCCTCCTCCTCCTCCTTTACCATCCTATGACTGACTTCGAAATGTCAAGTCAAAGTTCAGTCAAGTACAGAATACACTCACACACACACTCACATGCACACACACACACACACACACACACACACACACACACACACACACACACACACACACACACACACACACACACACACAAACAGACACACAGACACTCACAGTCGTTCAGTCACATTATTCCTCCAATCCATTCCTCAACAACAGTATAACATTATTTTCACACTGGACATACGCTTCATCACATCCTCTTTCATTTCTGTATCCCACCGCTGGTTACATCTCCCTTCCACCTCTGCATCCGCCGCTGATACCAATATTGCGTCGATAAATTAGGTGGGAATTGCTCTGTGTCCCTGCCTTCTCCCTCTCCTCCACCTTGTTCCTTCTCTCATTCACATCATCTATACATCTATACATCCCTTCACTGTCATTATAGTTTGGTATTCATATCCTCTATTCATCTTTACATCACACCGCTACCCACTGTTTACTCTTTACATCCATTCTCTCTACCTTTGCATATCGTCTGTGCCACCACGCCAGTTCAGTGTCCTCATCCTTGTAACATCTATCCAACATCGATATTTAGTTAGGTGGACTGTTTGCTTCCACGTCATCAGTCTCCCTTCCGACAGCTTCCCCGATGAGGCTTCAGGTGGGGAAAGGACGTACGGACGGTGTTTGAATTTTTTTTTGGCGTTCCAGCGACACACTATTCATGAGAGAAAAAAAAATCTGAGTAGAACGCGAAATGAACCAAACTTTTCGTCAAGCAAACAAAACCTGATATCATGTTTGTGTCTGACTCCTTCTCCCTCTGCCCCCCCTTCTGCCCCCCCCCCCCCCGCGGTGTGATAGTATTGATTTAGGTCTAAGTATCATCTAGTTATTTTCCTTTTCTCCATTTAGTCTATTCCTTTCTCCTATTTTTATCTTCTTTTTCCTTCCAATTTTCCTTTACGTATATGTCACCAATGCCTTCCGCTCCAGATTGCTTCTATTCTCTTCCTCCTCCTCCTCCTCCTCCTCCTCCTCCTCCTCCTTCTCACCACCACAATCATACCACCCTCATCATCATCATCATCATCATCCTCATCGTCGCAACAAATAATATCACTCCGGACGCCATTATTTTTCCACGTCGCCTCGCCATCAGCCTCGCATATTCAAGTCATCCAGCCGTGAAGGGAGTGCTGGTGCCTTTCCATTCCCAGGACGATCCACAAGCCCCGTGGAGCCTCTGCTTCGAACATATCACGGCTAGGATGGACAGGATCTAAGACGGCATTCACTGATACATAGTTGAGACGGGAATTCATAGTGGAGCGTCCCGGCTTGTTGCTCTTCCTCCTTCAATGGCTGTTATCTAGAGTACGAGGCTGGGATGAGGGAGGTGATGGTGTTGGTGGTGGTGGTGGTGGTGGTGGTGGTGGTGGTGGTGGTGGTGGTGGAGGGAGCAGGGTTAGGACTGAGTGAGTGGTGAGTGAGTTTCAGAAGAGATGGAGGTAGGAGTGAGTAGTGGGTGGATGGTAGTAAGTGGGAGGAAGGTAAGGGTAGAGGTCACTGTGGTGGAGGTGGTGGTGGTGGTGATGATGATGGTGGTGGTAGTGATAATGGTGGTGGTGCTTATCTTGTATAATGGTGGGTTGACGGAGCCTATGTGGTGGTGATGGTGGTGGTGGTGGTGGTGGTGGTGGTGGTGGTGGTGGTGGTGGTGGATAAGATTAGTGTTGGGAGTTATAGGGGATAGAAATTGACCATAATAATAGAGGCTGTAAATGGTAGTAGTAATGGTGGTGGTAGTAAAGGTAATGGTGGTGGTGGTGGTGGTGGAGATGGAAGCTCCTTGGTAGTAAGTGCGGTGTTGAAGGTAGTGGTTGGTGAAGGGATCAGTCGCAGTACTAGTGTTGGATAGACGATGATGGTAGTGGCGGCGGTGATGGGGCAGAGATGCGGTAATGACGGTAATAGTGGTGATGGCAGTGGTGGTGGTGGTGGTGGTGGTGGTGGTGATGGTGGTGGTGGTGGTGGTGGTGTGGTGGTGGTGGTGGTGGTGGTGATGGTGGTGATGGTGGTGGTGGTGGTGGTGGTGGTGGTGGTGGTGGTGGTGGTGGATGGTGGTGATGATGGTGGTGGTGGTGGTGGGTGGTGGTGGTGGTGGTGGTGGTGGTGGTGGTGGTGGTGGTGGTGTTAGTGGTGGTGGTGGTGGTGGTGGTGGTGGTGGTGGTGGTGGTGGTGGTGGTGGTGGTGGTGGTGGTGGTGGTGTTAGTGGTGGTGGTGGTGGTGGGTACAGACAAACAGGAACAGGTGAAGTGGAGTTGAGTGCGATACAACTTGAGTGGCGGCGCTGGTAATGAAGCTTGCAATAAGACCAGGAGGAAACGTACAAATCCACTAAGTCCTGTCATTCCAGCGTCTCTCACGGACAGACAGACAGACGGAGGCGCAAAGCAGCAGCAGCAGCAGCAGCAGCAGGCCAAACACACGGTGGCAACACACACACACTGCCTAAACTCCGCCACAAACAAGGAACTTCTCTGCTTATTGGAATTCCTGCAAAGGAGTTACAGGGTGGTGGAGGAGTGGCGTGGCGTGTGGTCGTTTGTAAAGGAGTCAAGCACTCCAGCTCACTCACTCCTGATCGGAATTCTATAACCGCGAAAAGCCTCGGTGACATGGAATAAATGGATGATTCTCTTCCGTGAACCTGAAAATTGAATGAGACTTCACTCATGAATTGCGTCATTCTTGAATGTGAATAAAAACTCTTCTAGTCAGAGTCTTGGTTTTATTTTTGTATAACATCTTCGTTTCCGCCAAGAAGTGCATGCATAATACAATACAAACTCATGCTTTGCCTCTGATACGTTTTGGTTCAGTTTTCCTTCAATCTCAACGACAACGAGGTGTGGCGATGCTTTCCTCAAGGTCATGGCGGCGGTGTTTGCTTGCCTCGTGTCGCTCAGTGAAAAGGAATTCGTCGACTTTTCCGTCACGAGGTTGAACAAGTGATGCATTTGACGCACATAACATTCCTGGAGTACAAAAGCGCGCCTCCCCCTCCCCCTCCACCTCCTGATGCCGCCCTCAACATGTGCCCGGCGTTAAAACAGTGAAATAAACTAACACATAAACATGCAAATACACGCTACATACTTGGTTTTACAACGCAGATTTTTCGCTTACAAATCTGAAGTTTATAGTTATATATTTTTTTGTTTTTTCTTTTTTTAATTCCTGTTCTAGTTCACCCTTCCTCCTCTCCTCCTCTCTTGCCTTCCCTCCCTCTCTCCCTCCTTTCCACCCTTTCCGACTACTGCAATACCGCTCTTTCATTTTTTCTTTCTCGCGTGACTTCCCACCAACAGCTGAACAGGGCTTCCCACACATCTGAAACACACACACACACACACACAGACACACACACACACACACACACACGCACACACACACACACACACACACACACACACACACACACACACACACACACACACACACACACACACACACACACACACACAGACGAACCCTTATACACTAATCACATATATATTTTTCCTTATTCCTTTTTTTGATCGATTAACTCATTGTGGTTCTTCTCTTTTTTCCTCCTCCTTTGCAGGTTTCCCTATTCAATGATAACACAAAGATCATTCAAAAAAATATTCCCTTTCCTTTTATGAGGTTAGGTGAAAAACATTCGAAGGGGGAAAAAAAAGTATGATTTGTTTCTCCTGTTTCCCCACTTTGGACAGTTTTCATTCCGTGTCTGTGTAATAATAATAATAATAATAATAATAATAATAATAATAATAATAATAATAATAATAATAATAATAATAACAATAATATAGATGTTTTAATGTCTGAATAAGTCTAGTTTAAGAAAAATCTTCACAAATGAGGCTGGGGAGGAAGGGATGTGATGGTGATTAGTCTTAGATCATTTAAGGACTGAGGACTAGTTGTATTAGTGATCGAAGTAACATAAGGAGTCTTCCAGCCGCTGAGGCAGGAATCTTGTGAGAGCGAGGCATGAACAATGGAGCAGAGAGGAGTAGCTAATTCAGGGGGAAACTCTTTATACATTTTGATGGGCAAGTCAAGTTATTTGGAGTAGTGGATCTGTTTAGCTTGAATTTACGTATTATAGTGACAACATCAGCCTCCTGGACAATGGAGGGCAGGGGGGGGGGGGAAGGAAGATTGGCAGGGCGTATTCTGCGATATATTTCCATGTGTGTGTGTGTGTGTGTGTGTGTGTGTGTGTGTGTGTGTGTGTGTGTGTGTGTGTGTGTGTGTGTGTGTGTGTGTGTGTGAGACTGAGTAACTACCGTTTAATCTTTACGTTCAGTTCCAGTTTCTACTTTTTTTTCCCGTTTCTCGTTTTCTTCTAATGTTTCCTTCATGCACGACTCTTTCAAATCATTTTTACCCAATAAATCAATGGCGTACATTCAACTATTTTCAAAGATTACTTTCTTTCCCCGTTCTTGGTCCTCAATTCTTTACCTTATTAATTAACCTTGCTGTATTATTTCCTTTTATCTTTAGCTTCGAGTTGAGTTTCTCTGACGACACTAAAACAAATTCAGAGGGAGAATTTTTTGGGCTCGTAGCGTGTATAAGTCGCTTCCAACCCTTCAGGGATTAAGAGATTTTGCTCTGACCGCACCTGTCACTTGCAACGGTGGAGGAAGAGAAGGAGGAGAAGGAGGAGGAGGAGGAGGAGGAGGAGGAGGAGGAGGAGGAGGAGGAGGAGGAGGAGGAGGAGGAGGAGGAAGAGGTTGGAGGGCAGATGGAGGAGGGATGGCGGAAGTAGAAAGGAGTATAGAAAAGAGAAAGATAAAAAAAAAATATAGTACTGTGCAGGAAAAGGCCGAGAAGGAAGGATGAGGAAAGGAGGAGGCGCAGGAGGAGAGGAGGAGGAGGAGGAGGAGAGGAGGAGGAGGAGGAGGAGGAGGAGGAGGAGGAGGAGGAGGAGGTGTAGGAAGAGGAGTCAACACAATGGTTAGTCCTCACGCCCTCACACAGACGGTCTCCGACATCACCCAATGACCAGCCTTGCACACCCATCCTCACACCCTCACACCCTTACCCGCTCGCCCACCCGCCGCCCAGTCCTCTTACTAATGGAAGGAGACTGCGGAGTGGAGACAGGAATCTATGTATGTTTGTGCATGTGTATCTGTCTCTCCTTGTATGCCTCCCTCTTGTCACTGTGTGTGTGTGTGTGTGTGTGTGTGTGTGTGTGTGTGTGTGTGTGTGTGTGTGTGTGTGTGTGTGTGTGTGTGTGTGTGTGTGTGTGTTTGTCTCCATGATTGCCTTAGTCTATTCTCGTTTTTCTTTCTTATTCTTTTTCGTCTCCGTCTCTCTCTCTCTCTCTCTCTCTCTCTCTCTCTCTCTCTCTCTCTCTCTCTCTCTCTCTCTCTCTCTCTCTCTCTCTCTCTCTCTCTCTCTCTCTCTCTCTCTCTCTCTCTCTCTCTCTCTCTCTCAATGCACTGTCCCTGTAATGAATTCGCGTCACGCTCCTTGTTCTGCTTCATCGCCGCTCAGGGAAGGGCAGGAAGGCACCTCCCACGCGGCCCAACACATCTTGTTTACCTCATTAGTGGATCGGCAGGCGCGGGGCTGGCATGACTGCCCTTCACAAATAATAAGGATGATAATAATTACCCCCGGCACAACTTCCCTTAACTCTCCCTCTCTCTACTACTACTACTACTACTACTACTACTACTGCTACTACTACTACTGCTACTACTACTACTACTACTACTGCTACTACTGCTACTACTACTACTCCTACTACTACTACTACTACTACTACTACTACTACTACTACTCCTACTACTACTACTACTACTACTACTACTACTATCACCACCAGAAGCCTATCAATATTGCATCAAACTTCATCAATACTTGCATCTCTCTCTCTCTCTCTCTCTCTCTCTCTCTCTCTCTCTCTCTCTCTCTCTCTCTCTCTCTCTCTCTCTCTCTCTCTCTCTCTCTCTCTCTCTCTCTCTCTCTCTCTCTCTCTCTCTCTCTCTCTCTCTCTCTCTCTCTCTCTCTCTCTCTCTTTCATCCTCTTGATCGTTATTTCTATCGATATCGTTACCCTCCCCTTCCTCTTTGCCTTTCTATCCCTCCTCCTTTCTCCTTTTTTTTCTCTGTCCCTCTTCCTTTCCTTCTCCTCAATGTTCCCTCCTTAACTCTCTTTTCATGTTACTTCCTAATGTCTTTGTCTTCATCTTCTATTTCCTTTTCATATTCCTCTTCTTCCGTCTTTTTATTCTCTTCTTACTCATTCTCATTTCCCATTTTCTCTTCATTCTTCCTTCACTTCTTACTTCTTCTCGCCTTCTTCTTTGTTTCCTCGTTTCCTTCGTGGTCTTCCTCGTCCTCTGCCTCGTTTTCCTGCGGCTCTTCCTCCATAATTCACGGCACCTGACAACACTAAAGCAATCTTCTCACTGTTTCCTCGGATATTCAGTGGCGTCCTTCTCCTCGCCTTTACAATGCAACCAACATTAACAATACAAACACACACGATAGAAAAGCTAACACACACACACACACACACACACACACACACACACACACACACACACACACACACACACACACACACACACCGCCGCCACTACAAGCAAGTCTTCACGTATGTTATGTTAGTACCGGGAAAGTATGTCACTCCTACTAATGAAAAGGTAAATATATGTTTCCTTGGACACCTTAAATTAGGATTAAGTGTCTTAGTATATCCTGCACGTCCTACAGGTGAGTGAAAAGAACAAGGTGATGGTTATAAGGAGTCCAGTCACAGAATGTTTTAGTCTCCCACAAAATAAGAGAAAAGCGTAAATATGTTGTTTTTATAATATTTTCGTTTCGTACTGTTTTTTTTATATATTTTTTTCTTTTTGTTTCGTTTTGTACTCACGTGTTTCGTTATAAATTGTATAACTTTAGGGAAATTTCAATTTCTATCCTCTTAGAAACACTAATATAATACATTTTCACTCCCACATAGATAAAATTTGTGTTTAGATTCAATTTTCAACGCAGAAAACAATACAAAAAGCAAAAATATAGTGACAATAAAAATAAAGTAGACAGATAATTTTGAGTTGAATTGGAAACCTGAAATGAACTGTAACTTTATCTTCCATGTCAACTTACAGGACACAGTTATGTCTTTTAAAAGTATGAAGGTTTTCAGTAAAGCCACAACGGCAAAAAGTATTATTCGCTCAAAAACAGAAAATTTAAAGTAAGCTCACATTTCTACTTCATGTCGACTTTTCAAACATATATTTCTCTTCCAACATCGACTCACACGTTCACTTCCCCACCAACGTTAAAAGAGCACATTTCTCTGATAACATAAAGCTTCCTATCAACTCACATTTCCAACGCAAAAACAACGATAAAAATGCATATTTCTCTCCAACCTCAAAGCGTGACACAAGCTCGTATTTCTACTCCATTCAAAGCCGCGGTACAGCGACACTTCACTCTTCAAACACTAAAAATAAACTCAATAAACCTAGGAATTTGCACGCCCATAAAACACAGGGATAGGAGACGCAGGATTGAAATGCAACTCAAACTACAATCAAATATCCTTTAAACTAAATGAAACAATACAATAACGAGCGATTCCCACAAAGCTGACAGTCAAGGAACAACACACACACACACACACCACACACACACACACCACACACACACACACACACACACACACACACACACACACACACACACCAGTCATCTTGATCTCCAGGCCGTGATGGGCGATCCTCGTTCCAGACCGTGACACGAATCTCACCATTGTCATGCCAGCTGGTGGGGACGACTCTTGCACGACTATATACCACTAGGCTACATATGATCCCACTCCCCCCACACCCCTGCACCACCCCTGCACTACCCCTTCACCCTTACCACCTCCCCCACACCCTGCTCCCCTTATCCCACCTACCCCATTCTCCCAGGTAAGCCGAGCAGCCGTGTTCTGAGCTAACATAATGCTTGGCGGGGTGACAGGAGGCTTGGGGACACGAGGATAGGGACGGGAGGAGACTGACGGGGCATAAGGACGAAGAGCAGGGGATAGGGTGGGTCAGGCTAGTGGATGAAAGTGGAGGAGAGGTCAGGGAGGGAAGGGAGTGGAGCAGCGAATCAGGGCAGGAAACAATGCAAGGACGTGGAAGTGTGAGGTGGAATAGGGGAAAGGAAAACAAGGCTGGGGGAAGGTGGAGGCGAATGAGGTGGAGGGAGGAACAGGACGGAGAGACAGGAGGAAGAGGGGGGAGAGAAGAAACAAACCAAAGTGATCACAACACGGCGGAAGGCAAGGGAGAGAGAGAAAGAGGGAGAGAGAAAGAGAGAGGGAGAGAGAGAGAGAGAGAGAGAGAGAGAGAGAGAGAGAGAGAGAGAGAGAGAGAGAGAGAGAGAGAGAGAGAGAGAGAGAAAGAGAGAGAGAGAAGGAGAGGGAGGCAAGAGGGAAAAAGCGGAGGAATTGAGAAAAACCCAAGTGATCACTGAACTGGATAGAGACAACAGGAAGAGGAAAGAGGGAGGAACACGGGTGATCAGAGCACGGGGTGAGGCAGGGCAGGGTGAGGCAGGGCATGGTGAGGCAGGCAGGGTGAGGCAGGGCATGAGGCAGGGCAGGGTGAGGCAGGGCAGGGTGAGGCAGGGCAGGGTGAGGCAGGGCAGGGTGAGGCAGGGAAGGGTGAGGTAGGGCGAGGCAGGAGTATAGGACAGATCGCGGTAAACACTGACGTGCTGTGTAGACGAGAGACTATTCAATGACAGTCTACCGCGGCCAGACGAGAGGCTAAAAGGTGAGGTGGGAGGGAGGGAGGGAGGGAGGGAGGGAGAGTGGGTGGGTAGGTGGGAGGTGGATGGCGGGGTGGGGGTGGGTGGGTTGGTGGGTGGGCAGGTAGGTGGGCTAGTGGGCGAGTGGGTGTGATCTACAGAAAGAAGTATAGGAAGGCACCCAACATGTTAGCGACGGAATACAGAACGAGGGACGCACAGGATTAGAACGGAAAAAAAAGAAGAAAAAAAAAGGAAAAAAGAAAATGGAGACGCTATAAAAGAAAAAAAAAAAAAGCCGTGGAAATAAGAATCCCACATAAAAATAAGAAGGAAAAAAAAAAATGCAAACAAAAATAAGAGTAAACAAGAGGAAGAGTGAATGAACATCAACCCGGACGCAGGAACGGAAACATTAAAAACAAATGAAATGTGTCGATGAATGGAAGAGGTAAAGAAAACGAAGCAACAAAACAACACAAGGGAAAAAATAGAAGCATGAAGTAAATGTTGCAGGAAATTGTTGCTTCCACACAGGACTTGGTGGGGGGTTTTGGGGGGAAGAGACTGGTGGGGGGGGTTGGGGGGCTGGTGGAAGGTTGGAGGGGCTGGTGGGGCTTGTGGGGGGGCGGTGGTGGAAAGCAGAGAGAAAATAGAATAAGAGAAACATGGAGACGAATAAAAATATCTGCAGCAGGAAAATGTGTGAAATACTCCATTTTTGTATTATGTATTACAACTACAGCGAGACTTTGTAGGAAGAGTGTGAAGGAGGATACAGTATGGCAAGTGTTTTTATTGTTATTATTATTATTATTATTGTTATTATTATTATTGTTATCATTATTATTATCATTATTATTATGTTGTTGTTCACGTAAGATTTTCTGTTTTCTTTACATTTCATAGTAGTAGTAGTAGTAGTAGTAGTAGTAATAGTAGTAGTAATAGTAATAATAGTAGTAATAGTAATAGTAGTAGTAATAGTAGTAATAGTAATAGTAGTAATAGTAATAGTAGTAGTAGTAGTAGTAGTATAGTAGTAGTAATAGTAGCAGTAGTAGTAGCAGTAATAGTAGTAGTAGTAGTAGCAGTAGTAGTAGTAGTAGTAG
>JAXIVD010009543.1:10000-15210 GCA_036785275.1 Cancer borealis | reverse complement strand
GTTAGGGTGTGAAGGGGAAGCTGGATGTAAAATAAACCAAGCAATCTATTTATCCCACAACGTGATGGGCGATGCTGTCAGATCATACCTGTGCCCAAACCGCAATATGTTATGCTAAAGTTATATTATCCCACAAACCACGTATATAATTGGAGCACTTTGCATTTTATGAAGTAATAAATGCAAACCTTCCCGCCAAATTATGATTGCATTGTAAGATAACATTGTGTTGTAAAAGAGAACATAAAAGGAAAAAAAACTGAAGGAAATTGAGCGTGGATGAAATGGCTTCTAGTAGTGGTGATGGTGGTGATTGACAACAGCGGTGGTGATGAGTGCGGCAGTTGATGGTGACGATGGTTACGGTTCTGGCAGTAGTGGAAGTGGTGGTGGTGGTGTTCAGTTAGTGTAGTGATGGTAATGTTGGTAATGGTGATGACGGTAGTGCTTGTGGTGGTGTTAGTAACTATGTATGGTTATTAAAGGAGGGTTGTATTGGTGCTGTTACTGATGGTGGTGACGGCTGTAGTAGTTGTGGTGAGGGTAGTGGTGGTGGTGACAATGGAGTTGGCGGTGTTATTAGTGGTGGAGGTGATAGTGGTGGTGACAGGGGAGGTGAAGAAGATGGTGATGGCAGTGATGATGACGAGGGTGGTGGTGGCAGTGTTGATGAAGCGTGCAGAGAAGGTTTCTATTAAGTAGCAACAGCAACAGCAGAAGCAGGGCCGTGAAGGGTGGAGGGGGGGGAGCCGCTGTCCGAGTCCCGGAGGCTCATTAACTCATTAATTTTCTAACTGCCTCATCACCGCCGTTTTGTTTTTTACTCTCTTATTTTCCACTATCATCATGGATCCTTGTATACGTCCTGATTGCACGCCACCTCATCGTAGCAAAGATCTCGGCCAAGATATAATGTTTTCTTTGCCTATTCTTAGTGTGTTCGCCTGTGTGTTGACAGGTAATATGAGTATACTAGACAGAGATGCAAAGGTATACGTTTATTATGAAACTCAAACCGAATGACGTGTTTAGAATGGCGAAACCTTTTAAGAGAGAGAGAGAGAGAGAGAGAGAGAGAGAGAGAGAGAGAGAGAGAGAGAGAGAGAGAGAGAGAGAGAGAGAGAGATTGATTACAGGATTTGGTGGCATGATTAGAGATATGTCCTCGCCACAGTTTCGTTTCTCCTTCATCATGCGGTACTAGAGTTGTGATTAGCCTTGTTTTTCTTTCCAAGCCAGGTAGACTTTAATTTGTAGCACAGATAGAGGTGAAACTTATAAATTACTTTCACGTTGTATTTATTTTCGAATTTCATATACGTGTAGATATGAGTCACTCCACAAGCTCAACCTTTATAAGTTAAAGCATCAAAGAAACGTACAATAGTATATGTTTATTTGCAAGGCAAGGTTCATGTCCTACTTGTGAGTGGCAGCCGCGGCCAAGGAAGGCTTAGAATGCTCAGGTCTTCTGGGCTCATCTAGTTAGGTGGATGGTACTGGGAAGCGTTTGTCGGTTTTCTCCTCACAGCTGCCGCGCGTCGCCCTCACCATCACGGGCACCGCTGCTTCAGACTCCAAGATCCTTTACGTGCGCGGAGAGAGATAAAAAGAATAAATGTATATCATCATTATCATTCTCATTGCCATTATCATCACCATTTTTATCATTATCTAGTTAAAAGGACTAAGAAAGCTTGCTGTGATCGTCCTTATTATCAATTCCTTCCTTTTTTTATCAGTCTCATCATGTCCTTGGTAGCATATAGAGAATTCGGATGAGGTCAGGTTGGTGTTAAGCTCAAGGAAGGGGAGCAGCGGGCCATTTCAAGAGGGTGGAGGATCAAAACACTTCGGGAACGAAACGTATTTGACCATTTTTGGGCTCTGTTTTTCTTTTGTTTTTGAGAGCTACGGTTACTGTTTTTTTTATATGTATATACTTCTTTAGCCCTTAGCCAATCTTCTTTTTGTTTTCATTAGAGAGAGAGAGAGAGAGAGAGAGAGAGAGAGAGAGAGAGAGAGAGAGAGAGAGAGAGAGAGAGAGAGAGAGAGAGAGAGAGAGAGAGAGAGAGAGAGAGAGAGAACACTATAGTCCCACAGTCTCCCACGCACTTCACACTTCCATCTTACCGACCAACTCTCTCCAGCACGATAAAATTCCGCTTTAGAGCCCACCAAGAGCCGAGTCATTTTTACGTCCGTCACGGTGGAAAGGGACGCATGCATGTAAGCTTGGCGTCACCTGTTCAGCCAAACGAGTCTTGCATCTCCTCTCTCTCTCTCTCTCTCTCTCTCTCCTCTCTCTCTCTCTCTCTCTCTCTCTCTCTCTCTCTCTCTCTCTCTCTCTCTCTCTCTCTCTCTCTCTCTCCTCTCGCCTCTGCCGCCTCCATACCCTGCTCGTTAATTTCGTTCCTTACTGCATGAATCACAGTTTATTTTTTCCCGCGTATAATCATGGTCTAAGAGGAGACGTGTTGAAGGTTCGGTGCTATGCAAGATCTCCAAGTCCTTTCATTCCCTTGAGTTACCGTTCCTACTTTCTCGTTACAATGATTCTTCCTGAGTTTCCTTTGCCGTGCTGGGTTCTGCTGGTGCATTGGTGGTAGCTCCCTTCAGCTCCCTTCAGGTTCTGCTTAGTGTTATCTCTTACTGTTACCTGTTTCCCTCTTACTGTTACCTGTTTCCCTCTTACTGTTCATATCCGAATTTATTCTATCAACGCTCATCCAATCTTAGTGAACTTTTTTTTTTTTTTTCGTATTTCTGTTTTTATCTATTTACTTTTTTGTGTATTATTTATCTATTTTATTTATTTATTTATTTTATTTTATTTTTTTTTTTGCTGGCGTATCCCACACTTTTTCGTTACATTTTTTTTTTCCTTAATGTGTTCACGCATTGCATAGGCTTTCTCGCCCGTGTTTTTTTTTGTTTTGTTGTTGTTTTGTTGTTTTGTTTTCGTTCAAGCATCATAGCAATGTAGTATTATGACATTTACATTGCATCCCATAAACCTCCCTTCCATTTTCTCGCTAATGTTATTTTTTTGTTATTGCTATCATTATCATTATTATTATTATTTTTATTATTATTATTATTTTATTATCATCATTATTGTTATCATTATTATTCTCTCTCTCTCTCTCTCTCTCTCTCTCTCTTCTCTCTCTCCTCTCTCTCTCTCTCTCTCTCTCTCTCTCTCTCTCTCTCTCTCTCTCTCTCTCTCTCTCTCTCTCTCTCTCTCTCTCTCTCTCTCTCTCTCTCTCTCTCTCTCTCTCTCTCTCTCTCTCTCTCTCTCTCTCTCTCTCTCTCTCTCTCTCTCTCTCTCTCTCTCTCTCTCTCTCTCTCTCTCTCTCTCTCTCTCTCTCTCTCTCTCTCCCTCTCTCTCTCTCTTTCCCCTGTCGTTGAGTTTCCATGCAATATTCAATGCAGCACGAACCAATAAGAAACACAGCGTTGCTCACATGTCAAAGGTTGCGTTCTGCTTTAAGTCATGCAATGTTTCATGAAAATTAAAACAAAAACTCTTTCATATTTCCCAATAGCCCAGTGTTGCTCCATTGAGTTCTCCGTTCCTATTGTGTTGCAGCGACCGTCCTCCCTCCCCTTGACTCTCTCTAGTACGTATTCGCATTGTTTTCATCACATATTACGTAAAACTAATTACCGCCATTAGGACCATTACTTTTCTAAATCATGGCCCAGTGTTATGGCAAAGAAGCCGTCCAAAGAGGAGTGCGTGGCTGTGAGTTTTGTTTGTTGGGATCCAGTGTAACTTTTCGTCTCGTTAGGTTGGCTGGCTGGCTGTCTTGCTCCGCCATGAAATTAAGTTGCTTGCACAATTAATTAATCTTGCGAGTTAAAGCCTGCGCCTCCCTTACGTGTTATAACTGTAGTCATTTAATTAAAAAACAGTTGTTAGTTGTAGTTGTTTGTTTTATTTATTTATTTGTTTTACTTGTTTATATATCTATCTACTTATTTATTCTTCATACTTAATTTCTACACTTATTTTCTTGCTGCCATGTAAGTGTCTGCGTAAACATTTAGAAAAAAAAAACGTGTTAGTCAACGATCAAATGTATATTATGATGCCTTGTGATATAGTAACTTGAACATTACTTATATTGTTTTATGAATATATATCTTATTCATGTGGCGATCCTCTCGATGACTTGTATTAACTAAATATATCTTTTCTATGGTTACCTTTCCTTAACGAGCTGCTATCTCTGCTCTGTCTTTACGGTGTATCAGTCGTGAGGATCAACCCTTTTTGCCATACTTTACCTAACTTTTACCGCAGATCACCTAGATATTTGCATTAATTTTCGTGACATCAAAACATTGTGACTTGGGTCATGTGGAAGGACTGGGGGAATTTGATATGCGACTCAAAAAAAAAAAAATCCCTGCACCCTCGCTGAATAGCTAATACATGTGTGCGTGTCTTTATTTCTAGTTATCGAATGTAGAGTAGATTTATTTCTTAATATTTACATTGTATTTTATCATTGGTGTGCTAGTTGATCGCTGCAACCGTTGGTCGCACTGGACGGTGTATGGGACCGGCCAGCACAGCACGTATTCAATATTTCACCAAACTGTGAAAGCTGGATTTTCATTAATGGACTGTTGTTTGATTTTACCTTTCCCAGGAACTGGTGGGAGGAGGGGAAGGGGTATGGACATGTGGCTGTGTTCCCTGTTCATCGTGCACATACATACGTACATACATACACTGTACGGGTATTTGGCGCGTGATCAGGTGGAAAGCTTTTTAGGAGAGAAAATTGTGGACGGCTTTGTTCCATAACAGACTGGTGGTGGTGAAGTGCGTGGCGCTGGTGTTTTTGTTTGACCTTCATCCGTTTTCACTTTGATGTCCTCGCACCTCATCATGATGGGGGATAGATTCTCAAGCACACGTATGTTCAAGGCGAGGGAAAGTTGTGAGTTAAATTTTGATGACTCCAGCAGCCGTCATCTACGCAATTGATATGAGTTGAAAGGCGAAGCGCAGCCAGCGTTGTGTGGCTCTTACCTCCGTCACCAGAAAATAAATAAAGTAAATAAATACATAAATGACATTCATATGAGCTGTGAAGCTATATTATTTGTATGTCAACTAATATCACACATTCCTTCCTCTAAATACCAGAAAGAAACGAATACATCCCCCGGAAAAGCCTTGTTACCATCGTTTG
>JAXIVD010009542.1:5000-15211 GCA_036785275.1 Cancer borealis | reverse complement strand
TTTTTCTTATTTTTTTTGTTTTATTTCCTTATTATTTTAGTGTATGTGAAGAAGACGTCTTTGATAGGAGTGCTGGCTCACTTGACACGCTGCATTAGCTTAGGACAAAGGTATGTTTTCATCTATTTTTTATGCAATTTTACATTCTTAATATGGTACTTTATGATGCAGAGAGAGTAAAGTCTCTCTTAATCTTAAATGTCTTGTCTTGGCTACTTCCTTTTAATAGGAATCTAAGCCAGGTATATAGATATATACATGATACAGAATCACATTTTTCATCATTTTGAGGGAAGGAAATATAAATTGGAAGCCTTTGAATTTGGTTAGCTAGCAAAAAAATTTTTGGTGCAACAATCATCATACATATTTATACTCAAATTGTTGTACGATACCAATTACAATATCTGTCTATCTATCAATCTAGAGTCTCTGAAGCCACGGCAGAAGAGCTCCCTATCCCTACACTCCCTCTTAGTCTGTCCAATCCCTCCCCCTCTAGAAGTACCTCTTTCTTGCGTGTACCTCTTTACCCTAGCCTTCCATTTTACAACTGGAGTTTCTCTCCTAGGATCTTCAGTTTCACTCATATATATATATATATATATATATATATATATATATATATATATATATATATATATATATATATATATATATATATATATATATATATATATATATATATATATATATATATATATATTTTTTTTTTTTTTTTTTTTTTTTTTTTTTTTTTAAATTAATTAATTAATTTATTTATTTATTTATTTATTTATTTATTTATTTATTTATTTATTATTAATTTTTTTTTTTTTACAAATTTTGAGTGATCACGTGTTATGTTATGTATAGTATTATGTGGATGGTGGTCAGTCACGATGCGTGGTGCAACCTAATTTTTTCTATAATACTGTTGGCGTTATTGGTTTGCTTTTCAACTTTCTTTACGGTTACGTCTGGTTTGCATTGTCTGACTACCTTTAAATTTCCTGGTGTGGCTTGTGATTACCTGTCAGCGTGTGGTGGTATTGTCATGCTACGTAAGTAAAGCGTTGCACCACTTCATCCGTCCACCAAGTGTTGTTGCCACACACGGACACACGCGGACATTGCACATCCTTATGGCTCACCACCTGTTACTCCGCGAAATACTCCTTTATCTCTTTGTATTGTACATATATATTTTTTTTACTATACTATTTGATGAACTAGCGTTTGTGTAGTAAACTACATCGTTCTAATACGCGGGTTGTGGCATGAAGTTAATATTCTACATTGACGTGATTGGAAAGGGCTCCAGGAGTTTAAATCCTTGTGAGTTAAACGTCCCTGCGACCAAGCCAGTGATCCCACCTGACTGTAGTTATTTCTTCGGCCAATAGGTGGCGTAAGATTTACCTTACTCCCAAAACAGGTAACTCGCTATGCAGGAACACAAAGAGAGAAGTTACTGATGCAGAAAGTCTAATACAAACTGGTCCATAATACATTATAAAACGAAAGCGAACTTTCGTGGTAAGTACGAAATAAGAAAAAATGGACCTGAGAAGTGGTGTGTGTAGGTGTTACTGTGGGCGGAGTTACCTGAATGACGTCATGTCACGTGACAATATACCTGGACGCTAATATCATCGGCGTTTATATTTATTGTAGGCTGTGTTCCATTATGCATCTGGGTAAAAAAAGACTGTCAAATGCATTAATCCATCTTCATAAAACATGGCATGTAGTCTTACCATAGAAGGTTGAAACAGTCATGGATTTCCTGTCGATCCTTTTGAATGTCAACGTTTGCGAGGCGCGAGGCCAGCGGCAGCCAGGTAAGCAGCCAGTCAGTACTGCTTGAGCTACGACGATGGGAGGGTGTTGACGCTGGCCGCTCCTTGTGCACTCTGGGTGTGCTCCTTGTGACAGTGGTGGTGACAGCATGGTGGCGACGCGCGTAGTGGTGTTATGGTGGACATTGGTGGTGGTGGTGGCGCGGCCCATCTTGGCATGCAGCCTCGGCGGGAACATCGTCAACAGAGTGGAGTGTGAACTCGCGGGCTCCCCCTACACAGTGACCCAGGACGTGGAGGTATTGAAGGGCGCTACCCTCGTCCTCAGGCCCGGGGTTACGCTGCAGTTCGATCCTGGAGTTGGAATCACCGTGAGAGGAACTTTGGAAGCTGAGGTAAGGATCCAGGCAGCGGCCCCGCCTGCTACTATATACCTGGAATGTGGGGATTTAAACCTGCCGCGGCGGGACGAGTGGGCGCACCTGCAGATCCGACTCCCCTTGCCCCGCCCTGACCTATCCAGTTTCAACTTTGACCATCTCTTTGCTTCATATCCTTCATGAGTCCGTGTCAGAATGGCGGTGGTGGCCGGGGCGTCGGAATGGCAAAACAGGTGGTAAAGTACTTTCGGGTGCACGTTGAAAGTTCTTGAAGATGGCTAAAGTGGTGGCGTCGCGGGTTACGTCTTTCTGGCGAAGTGTTTACATGACTGCTGCCGCCCCGCCCACCTCTCCTGCTGTTTCCAGGCGTCCCGTTTAAATGCAACCTTTTGTAATTACTACTGCAGTCACTCCGTTATGCCCTGCCCCACCCAGCATGGCGACCCACACTCCGCGGACAGCAGACCCCGCATCACGGAAACACACTGGAAAGGCGTGGGTGGTGGTGTGTGGCGACCAGTATCATCTCACCTGTCGTAACCCACACGGATGTACCGAGGCGAACCAACACTTTATTACCCCAAAACAAAGGCAATGTGTGTGTGTGTGTGTGTGTGTGTGTGTGTGTGTGTGTGTGTGTGTGTGTGTGTGTGTGTGTGTGATGTATGGAAGATGTATCCTTATCATGTACTCACTGGTTGAGGGTGTTACTGTCAGACACCCATTTCTCTATTTATCTATCTCTTTATCTATCTACCTATCTTACCTTTGAAGAAAGTCTGGATTTGTTTTCACCAGTGAACAATATAATGTTTGTGGGTTAGAAATGTATATAGGTATTGTTTGAATGTTGAGCAGGACTGAGACTAAAATTGAACAAGTCACGAAGCAAGTAAAAATTTACAAGTATATTATAGATGCATTTCGTCTTATTTTGTCAGATTATTGAGTTACTGCTAAGATAACTGATAACTAAGATAACTGCTAAGTAACTAGTAATAAAACAAGCGTCTTAATTCTGATAATGTTTGCTATGGTGTCAGATTTTTTATGAAAAGCCAAATTCTTATTCTCATGCAAACGTGGAAACGACTGAAATTGGCAATGTGTGAATTAGGCCACTATGCGTGTTGCGCTTGCATCTTAGTTATGGAAGTCCTTTACTATTTCTCTTCCCATCTGAGCTATCCCATCTGACACTGACGAATTTTATGAATATCGCAGAAAATCATCTACTTAACTAAGAATGGTCCTGCGTTGAAATATTTGGGTTGTAGTCATGAAAGTTGTATAATTTCTCTTCGCTGTGCATGCACTTCACTGATTCCAATAAGTTCCATTTAGGATTTACTTGTTTTGTTATCAGTTTCAAGTGTTTATCTTTATGAACTAAAGTTTGCTTGTTTGTTCTTGCCCAAGACACACCTACTCACACAGTGCTAACTATCAGTCTGGGTGGCATTATGTTCATAGTGATTGGGAGGAAATGTGATGGAACCGCTATGATGATATATATGTATGTATATGCCCCCCATTTTCATTACCAGAGATCTTCTTTATATGTAGGCTATGCTCCTGTGGGTTTATTATTACACAGTAAACAGTAACATTGCACTGCTTAGTAATCTTCACGTAGCAACTTTACGTTATGAATTACCATCCACCCCGTTTCCTTTTGTTATTCTTCTGTAAAGCCACTACTCGTGTTTTTGTATCCATCCCACCACTCTTGCATCCAGCACACAACACACCCGGGTGGCGGCGTCTCATTGCTGCACACGATGTGATGTGTGTGCTGGTTCCCTGGGAGGGCGAGGTTTGGGAAGACGAGACTCGTTTCGTTTCCTACAATGGCACAACAAGGTGGCTCGTTGTCTCGCCTCGCCTCACCTCGCTGGTCTGGATGTGGCTCGGCCCCGTCATTGTGGCTCCTCCTTGACTTTGGCGTTTCTCTTATTACATATCAGAAAGTATAAGTAAGTTAACAGTTTTAATTTAGTTTTAATTTCGTTATAGTTAAACTTGGGGATATGATATGACCCTAATCCGTAGTGATGAATGTGTTAATTTTTTTAATAGTGGTATTATAACTGACACGATTTTTCCCTGTACATGTATACATACTGTGACGTGAACCTAAGATTACGCTTTTTTTTCATGACATTTTTGAATTTACTAAAACTTCACGTCTTAAAATCATTGCTTATGAATCTACGAAAGAAGAAAAAAAAAAATCGTCACTTAAGCATCACGTTCACGGCGCTACATTCATCT
Source organism: Cancer borealis (assembly GCA_036785275.1). Lineage (NCBI taxonomy): Eukaryota > Metazoa > Arthropoda > Malacostraca > Decapoda > Cancridae > Cancer > Cancer borealis. The sequence goes on along the minus strand of JAXIVD010009542.1, from coordinate 10,776 downwards.
ATACAATTCACAACACACTTCCGTCACTCGTCTTAGCGTGTCATGGGTCACGAGAAATAGCGGTGTGTATGTGCAATGTGTCAACGTCACATATTACCAGTACTTTATTTTTTCATATCCCCTTCGCGACGCACTCAGAAAGGAACAATAGAATAGCGAGAAGCGTTTGAAAGCCTGACACTACCACACAGACAGTTTATTTTCAGTGTGTTGCTTGTTGTTTAGATGGGAAGGAATGTAATTGGGTTCTGGGGACGTTAGTAGAGAGAGAGAGGAGAGGTGGGTCCTTCTGGGTGGTGAAAGTGTTAAGTCAAAACTCAGTGTTTGAGGTCACGTCTAGTAACAGTGGACTGGTGTTTCCTCGCATAAATACGTGCTCCTTAACCTCATGTTTCTCTCTCTCTCTCTCTCTCTCTCTCTCTCTCTCTCTCTCTCTCTCTCTCTCTCTCTCTCTCTCTCGTCAACACCTCCGGATTTCAGTCTTATTCACACGATCTTCATGTGTATCAGCGAAGCGTAAAACTGTATACAAGGACACACATACGCAAACACACACACACATATATACACACATAAGTAAGTGGTGTACACATATGCATACCACATACATACATACATACATACATACTCACACGGGCGTCGTAAAAAGAAAAGGAAATCTAGGTATGGCTTGTATGTAAAGGTATATTACGTCAGTGTATTGATTCCTTGGCGTTCCTTTCTTGCTTAACACATCACCACCTGTTGTTAAGAGAGAGAACCGAGAGTGGCAAGGTATATAGAACAGCCGGATGGATTTAGGTTAGAAAAGTATAGGACAGGAAAGGAAGGAGAGGAGGGAGGGCAGGGGAGGGTAAGGGAAGGAGTGTGGCAAGAAAGGTAGGATAGTTAGAGGAAGGATGAAGGGGGGGAGGGAGGGAGTGTGGTTGAGCACGTGCGCGAGAGCAAGGACATCTTTGTTACATTGATCTTGGTTCGTTCCTTCCCGACTTCATGACAATCTCCTGTGTGACTGTTGTTGTTGTTGTTGTTTTGATGCAAGAACACACAAGACCAAGAGTGTTATGTCTACAAACGATCCACTGTGGCCCTCAATCTCTTCTTTTAAATGTTGTATACTGCTTAATTAAGGCTGCGTCTACTTTTGGTGGCATTGATTATTTCGTTTCGTTTGGTAACTTTTCTATATATGAACCGAAGGGATTGTAGACTCACATGTTTTTCTTTTTTCTTTTTGTAAGATTTAGTAGTTTGATAAAGAGGGAAGGCGATTTGAGTCATTTATTATACTTTTATTAGCCGTTTATTATAAGTTCAATGATAAGAAACAAAAGAACACGGGTAATATTTTGTCTTTATACACCATCACTCACTCACAAGGGTGTTCTGAACATAATTTCTCTGCTGAACGGTACCTGTGGTTTCATATATACACATTCACACAACCTTCCTCTCCCCTCCCACCCTTCCGTCCACCTCTCCTCCCCTTCTTCATGAGTCAGTGCAGCTCTCTACTCACTCCACATAGTTATCCAAGAGAAAGGCACCACTAAGGAGAAGAATGACCACCTTTTACCCCTCATAGATGGCACTGGTAGCCTATTATAGTGAGTAGGTACGCTGAAAATTATTTATCCTGAGTGTCGAAGTGCGTGTGTTACGTGCGTGTGTGTGTGTGTGGTGGTGGTGGTGGTGGTGAATGTGGACTGTGAGTTATATATTTTTCTCTGTGTTTGTACTGTGGCGTTTCTTTGTTCTAGCGTAAGGTGCCTCGAAGTGGAGCTCATTAAATCTTTTTGTCCACGACCGCAGGACCTTTCCACTCTCCTGCCCATTACACAATTGTCTTGGTGCCTTTCGTCGTGAAGTTTGGTAGAGCTTCACGAGGCTTTCTTATTTTATTTATCTCTTAAACGGCTCCAGGGTAAAGAGCATAAAATTAAATAAAAAGTAGTATCACAAATTAATAGTAATGTTATATCCAAAGAGGGTTGGAAGACTACTCTACGTAACTACTATACGTACAGGAAATACAAGGGAAGACGAACTGTTGACCAGTGAAGGAGATGAAAGAGTGGTAGTACTGATAACTCTTGCACCAGTAAGATGGACAGAAGGAGAGACTTGAAACTACTGAAGGAAAAATGCCGTTTATAAGTTGAAAACACTATGGCAAGAGGAGCAACATTGAACACTTAGTACCTTAATCTAAGCTAAAAAGGAACATAATTGGTGAGCAAAACACTAACAAGAGGACGTACTTCATACAGGGGTGACAAGGCAGGTGTATAAAGACATGCAAACATTTACTGAGAGGGAGAAAAAAATATTGACGGAGCAGATTCCTAACACTTGACTTGATTGGAACTCATTTTGAAAGAGGCGAAGAATGAAATTTTCAGTTCAGACTTGATAAAGGACACACATTAAAAAGGGAAGATCAGTTGACTCATAAGAAAAAGGATAATTGTCAGGAATGTTAATTAAGTTGATATATGTTTTTCGTCCATATAGAAAACACGACTAATGATTACTTACATTCTCTCACGCCGTATGTATGTAAGGTCTCGAAACACATACAGTGATAAGCGATAGGATGACTTTGTTCCTGACTGACAGTGTTGAGTGTTTGTGTATTTGTGACGACACTTCCCACTCTTGTTAATCTGTATTCCGGTTCAGTAGTGGAGTGAGTGAGACACGCACATACATACACACATCTTTTGTTGAATATTACGTTGCAAGTTGCGTCACCTGTTGCTCTGCAGATATTCTTTTCTTCATTACGCGTGTCAGACCGAACGTAAGATGATGACTAAAAAGCAGCACGAGATATAAAAGAGAAAACAGAGCGGAAATGAGTTGCAATACATAATTACTACTTTACCTTTCACTTGGGCGGTTTTCCACACGACTAAACTAAACTGTCTTGTATTCAACTTTCCCTACGTCGGGCACAGGAGAACCACCAACACTACTTTTATACAACACAACTCGACTGAAGGGAGAGTCAAGTTCCTCTCTCCCCTTCTAACTAACCTACATTTGAGAGCACCAATAGTAGCAGTAGGAAACCTCAGCCTCCGTCATTTTCTTCCTCTTTCTTGTGTGTGAGGTTCGAAGCGAGATATGTTACCTTGGAGTGTCTCAGTTATGTTGGGATGGAAGAGTGTACGTGTATGGGGTTGAAATCTTAATGAACAGCGACTTGCGTGATGATGTAGGATAACATACAATAATGGGCATTAATTACTATTGTTATGACGTAGGACATCAATGAAAGAGTCTAGTAAGCATACCACATAGTATACCAATTAGTTATATCATGTTTTGTTATTGGAAGTTTGAAGTATGGGCGTCACATGATGGAAGGGTAAGGTTTGTGAAGCCAGTCAGAGGTAGGGCGTGGTGGAGGCCGGAACACACTTTTATAAAGCTATTTGAGAAAGTGAAAAAAAAGGGAGAAGAGGACGAAGTAACGGAAAAGATTGTGACTCACGGTGGAAGTGTTTCTCATCGTTGGTGAGGCTGTGATGTGTAGCAACCATATGATGTGTGTGTGTGTGTGTGTGTGTGTGTGGTGACGACAGTGATGCGGATAAAGGTGGTTCAGCTAGAAAGGAACATACTCCGTTTCGTAACATCATAAGGCATGCTAATAAATCAACAAACCAAGACACAGAGGAGAAACTTATGGAACAGAAAGCACGAAGGAACACACACTTTACAATTTTTTTTTAACAACATTAGGAATAAAAATCCAAATAGAGAAAATAAATAGAAGTTAAAGTAACGCTCCTCACTTCTACTTCTAGAACTTGTCTCGTTAAATACAAGTAAATAGATCAAAACAAGCAATACCCAAACTCAGTCATTCGAGTGTGTAATGCATATAAGGAGAGAGAGAAAAAAAATTGATGCTAATTAACTATAGTATAATATTATGTTCGTATCATAAGATGTGGTATTGTACATTAAGGCTCCGAGACTTGTAAACACACACACACACACACACACACACACACACACACACACACACCTACACACACACACACACACACACACACACACACACACACACACACACACACACACACGCACGCACACACACACACACACACACACACACACACACACACACACACACACACACACACACACACACACACACACACACACGTCTGTTATGACCGTTGTCGGTGTCCTGGGAGGGTGCAGGTACTTAGCATTCCTAACATCATCTCCCACCAGCGGAATATTCATGTCTCTGTGAAGGTCGGTTAGACTCTTGTTGTTGGTGAGACATCTAAGGTGTGTGTGTGTGTGTGTGTTTGAAGAAGCTCACATGCCGTCCCTTCATCCTAGACATGTGAGCAGCGAACCATATAGTCAGCCATCCAGTCATCCTCTGATCCAGCCTCTTATAGCGGAAACTGATGATTGGTTTTCGATGTCTATTGATCGCTCACTATACGACACGACACAAAAGATTCCTCTCCGATACCTTATTACAGTATCTATGTGTCACGTGTTTCCTTTATACATCATCCTCTTATTGCATTGACTGTCAGTTTGTAAAGAAGTTATTAATACAATCGCCTTCATATGCCCTGAAATAACGAAGGAGAATGGGAAGACGTAGAATAATCCTCCATCTTCTTTACCTTCTCAACAACAATAAAACGTAAGAGGAAGGAAATTTCAGTGAGATGGTAGAGGAGAAAAGGATTGCAGTCGTGATCTTATAAAGGGAAGTGGTCTGGTCACTCAGTAAGGAGGGAAAGAAAGGTGACATGATTACAGGAGTGAGTCACGCACGCAGGGAGAGTTAAAAGGGAAGAAAGAGGGATGATGGCAAAAAAAAGGTGACACTAATTATAACGTCATGGGAAAGTGTTAGCTGGTATAAGGAGGGGAAGGGAGGTTAGTCCGTGTGTAACCTTATTAGAAAAAGTTCATAATTTCAAGTTTGTGTATGTTCTTCTCTCACCATCTCCCCCTCGCGTCCCTTCCTAACAAAATCCGTGGTGCGTTACTCATTTGTTTTCTGACATGCGTGAAAGTGGTGCCACCGCTACCGACTAACAATAGATTCAAGTATGATGGATATAGTTTATGATAGACTGTTGTTGTTTTTTCAAGTTATATGTTGTTTTTTGAAAGATGAAGTGATGAGGGAAATTGAATGAAAGGAGTAAGTAGATGCAAGTAATAGAACTGAGCGAAAGAGGAGCAGGAAATTAATTATATCCAGTTATTTGTCTTTAAAATTGTGTTGCCTTTTATACTGATGCATTACTAATACTCACTGTTCATTTTAGGAAGGAATCTTTGTCTTTTTTATACTCGCTTTCCCGTATCTTCCACTTTTTTTTTCTTTTCTTTTGAGCGCATAGATGCCTTGTTACTTGTTTGCCGCAGCTCGTGTTAAGAAAACAAAAACAAAAACGAAAGACAATACATCCTAAATAGTTTCCTGAAATTTGTGTTTGGTTCTTTTCCCCGATTGTGAAATACGTAAACAATGAAGTTATAAATGCGCACAGCAAACAATATACAAATAAGCAAAACAGTGTTACTGAAGAAAATAACTAGACCCTTTTTCTTTATCAATTATATATATTTTTTTTACCGTATCATGTTAATTTGTATGCATCTATTGTGGAAACGTGACGGTATTTCCACGTGAAGAAGACAATTGAAGGAGGAAATATATGTATTACTTTGTCATGCTTTTTGCGCTCGTCTCCTCATTTGTTTATTAGTAAGAAACACA
>JAXIVD010009541.1:0-15213 GCA_036785275.1 Cancer borealis | reverse complement strand
ATATATTAATAGATATATATATATATCTATATATTTATATATATATATATATATATATATTATATATATATATATATATATATATATATATATATAATATATATATATATATATATATATAATATATATATATATATAATATATATATATATATATATATATATATATATATATATATATATATATATATATATATATATATATATATATATATATATATATATATATATATATATATATATATATATATATATATATATATATATATATATATATATATATATATATATATATATATATATATATATATATATATATATATATATATATATATATATATATATATATATATATATATATATATATATATATATATATATATATATATATATATATATATATATATATATATTATATATATATATATATATAATATATATATATATATATATATATATATATATATATATATATATATATATATATATATATATATATATATATATATAATATATATATATTATATATATATTTTTATATATATATATATATAATATATATATATATATATATATATATATATATATATATATATATATATATATATATAGTTAGAGTATATATGTATATATATATATATATATATATATATATATATATATATATATATATATATATATATATATATATATATATATATATATATATATATATATATATATATATATATATATATATATATATATATATATATATATATATATATATATATATATATATATATATATATATATATATATATATATATATATATATATATATATATATATATATATATATATATATATATATATATATATATTGCTGCAAATTCCAGGGTCAAGTTGGTTTAATTTCTAATTTGTGTTATATTAGCTAATCATAGTTTATCATAATAGTACTTTATGTCATATAGTAAGTTCGGATGAAACACTCATTGTACAATTAATTTTACTTTTTCTGGAAGAAAGGGGCAGGCATTTTGAGACACTGAATGTCAAGTTGTTCAGATGAATAAATGTTCTTGCTTTCTATATATTGGTTTTTCTTCCGGAATAGTTTTGCAGACGTTATTTCTTTTTTCTTTTTTTTGGTAGCTGCCTGGAAAGTTCAAACTAAAATAAAGGGTTGGTGATAAAGATAAAAGGCTGGAAATTAAAAAGGTAAACCGATCAAGACAAAATCCAGCAGCAGGTGATACAGGACGTTCTACTATTTAGATGGCAAGCCATCCACGCAGTACCCATGAAAAATGTACTCTATATCTATTTTGACAGTCGTTGTGTTTCTTTTACAGACATTCCATGACACTTTTTATATTTGACGAAAGTAGAAGAAAATTTTTGTTTGTAAAAACTGAAGCAAAAGGTGTTTTCTGTGCCCAACTGTTATCTGCAGGATAAGAGGCCTGCGGGTGCCACTTGAAGGCAGGCCCTGAACAGGCCATAGTTGCTTCAAGGAGGCATGACCTAGAACCAGCCCTATTCCCAGGAGACCTTATGTGGTGCAGGATGAAGCTGGGATAACATGATGTCAGTAAGCAACAGAATGTTGCTGTTCTTACATATGCCTGCTGGTGATGGCAGTCATGTGGCATTTTGTAGGCCGCTGCTATGGCCTATCTATGGCCAAGGGACTCAAAAGCTGGCTAAAAGGCTTCATTGGGCACAAGATTGGTGTCTGAGGGTAGTCAGATGCCGCCATCTTGTTTGGGTGGTGTGCCAGGACAAGGTGTTATCGGTGCCACACAGGTTCGCGGCGGCAGCCCGGCCCTCGCCCATCGCCCCTCGTCCCTCGCCCCTCGCCGGATAATTACTGTAAAAAAATAAGGAAATTTATAAAACTTGAATAATTTTCTTTTCTTCTGTAAGATGTTAGTTAGGCTTTGTTTTTTCCAATAACAATGATTCATATTCGACTTCCAAAAACAGGTGCAGTTTGCACTTCAGCCCCACATAACCACCGGTCACACCTCAGGAACTTATCAAAAGTTGTGCCATTGCGACGTCAGTTTTGTGCCAAGTAGGAAGAAAGTAGTGTTGTTGGTGCAACGAAACCCAGCAAGTGTGTGTGTGTGTGTGTGTGTGTGTGTGTGTGTGTGTGTGTGTGTGTGTGTGTGTGTGTGTGTGTGTGTGTGTGTGTGTGTGTGTGTGTGTGTGTATGTGTGTGTGTGCGTGCATGTGTGTGTTCTTTTAGTTGGTATTTTTTAATATCCAGGTGAGTAGGAATGCAGGACTTTGCTTCCCTTGTATCACTGCATAAGTGACTAGGTTACGTCGCTAATGGGTGTGTCGTGGCTTGATTGAGATGGTGTGTAATCAGTGTAGTTGCGGCAGTAGGGACTGATTGTTAGTTGTGGTGGGTCGTCATTCTACTTAATGTGAGGCAAATGTACCTTGATTACATTGACATTATTGTACTGGGTTTTCGTAGGTCGTGCAGGTATGCTAATTAAGGTCACGCGCACCTGTGACTAACTACAGTAGGGTGAGAACCACAGAAGCAGGATTGTGTTGAAATAGTTAGTGTTAGTGACAGAACGGAATTTGTGTTGTATTTTTCACTCAAACAAATATTCCTTTCAGCTTTTCTAATAACGATATTCTTAGTTGTTTTATATGACGAGAAAATTTTTTTTATTGTAACTAAGAATTGTTTTGTCTTAGTTATCATTGTCTTCATCGACTCACTACAATGTTAGTGTAAAAATAATGTATCGAGAGAAGTCTTTCCCGGTGTGTTTGAGAGCTGTACTAAGTCCTTGTGTTGCTCTGGGAGGACATTGGTGTCCTGGTTTCGTGGAACTTACATTAAGAGGCAGTCTGAAGGACTCAAGCATGTGGTGTGGCTTAGCAAGGAAGTTATGAGGCCGAGGAGTATGTCAGATAAATTTTATCAAAACTATTATTGAATAATTTAATTGTGGAAGCAGCAAAAAACATTTCTAGATTACTTAGAACAGATGTTGATCATCTTGATATATGCATTTTTTTTCAGTTTTGTATGGGTCATAATAAGGTTCTGGCATAGTGTATTTATCTGTCTCATCGTTACCTTTACGGATGACGATATCAGTGTTTGCGTATCCTTTGTGACGACTAATCAGTGAGACTCACGGTTAGGACTCAGATCATTTCTATCTGTGATCATAGAGGCACCAAGTGCTGCCCTGTGAACCTTAATCAGAAAGATGAAGAGCGTCGTGGAACACTAACGTTTTCGTTTATCATTGATCAAAAATTTATCAACTCAAAATAATTTGCCCTTATGTAATTTTGTTATTCTATTCTGCTGTGAATTTTGCGTCACTTAGTTAAGTTTTTTTTGCTTAACTGACAAGTACTTTTCATGTTAATGCTTTGCTTAATTATCTATTGTGTTCTTTGAATAATTTAAGAGGAATTATTAAATCCTCTCTAGATACGCTTCATTAACGCATAACCGGAGTTTTTCCCTCTTCCCATCTGGAGAGTGAGGCCTGTGGTGTGATGCCTTCCTCAGCTGAACACTGAATACACCAGATGCTCGTGTCAGCAGCATCTCATTACCTTACAGGCACCACACCAGCCTATAGGCACTTATCGGTGGAACGGAGCCAGAATTCTATTGGCACCCAAAGGAGACTGGAGTGAACTGTCTGTAGGCTTCTTAGAGTGACATGGTCCAGCAGTTTCACTGTGAGGTCAAGGGACTTTAGCTTCGCAGGAGTTGTCTGTTACATAATGAAGAAAGATGAAGCTATGGAAACAAAGGAAACAAGGTAGTTGTTGTGTTGTCATAGATATGTTGGTGGTAATGGCGAACATGTGACTCCTGTGGCTGTTGTTCCCTGTTGGCTGTTGTATTACCTGTAGCTGGGTGAGTCACAGCCTGACCCAAGGGTCACCTCAGGCACCATTTGGTTGTAAGGAGGCTGAGTTGCCGCCATTTTGTTAAATTGATGTGCCTGAACATGGCGGCCTCAGTGCCACACGTAGGCGGCGGCGGCACTGCGGCGCCTCGCTAATAACTAGGCACGATCAGGAGAATTCATCAATTTAGTTTTGCTTTATTACAGTGTGAGTAACTATAAGTTAAATGGAGACTTACAGTAGCATGAGAGTAAGTGTTACTTTAACATTATTTAGGTTATCATCATGACGTTATTTGTTGGTCTAGTACTATGGGACAGAAATGGAATCTGTTCTTTACCTTTCTGGTCAATCGTGATGCGTTGTTGCGTCTTGGCATTGTTGTGAAAGTCAGTTACTGCGATGACTTCATAGTGATGAAGCGGTCCCCAGCAGGTACCTCAGTGCCTTGCCTGGTGTACTCTCTAAGACTGAAATTTTTTTTTTTTTAGGTTACACAAACCAAGATAAATCAAAGAGTTCAAACAATCAATTTTATCGTATGTCGCTCCATCAAGAAGTAGAATGAGCGTCGAAAAAATTGTTATCTTCAGATGAACAGATACTCACTCTGTGTACCTTGTCATTCCCTCACACTAGATGAAGTGTTCTGAGATTATCATTTCTTTATAGGCTTATTATTATAGGCTTATGTACGGGATTCGAAGACTAGCATTTAAGTGATACTATAAATACAAGAGTCAAGTGGGGCTGTAATACTTAGCTGTCCAAAATCAGTTCCCACTAAAGTAGAATATTTCAAGTTGTATGTAGCACAAACCAGATTTGTCAAGTATTTGCTGTGATGTTATCGATCCATGCTAAATGTCCTAAGGGATTATATTTTATAATTTATTTAATTTTCCGGATAGATTTTTTCTATCTAAATTATGTCCGCGGGTGCCTTTCCTTGACGTGAAAATGACCAGGATGTGGAAAGCATATTTCTAGAGAGAGTGAAACTGAAAAAAAAAAAAGTCTGATGTCTGCAGGGTAGAAAACTAGATGCTAAATATCTACAATAATTTGGTGATATGTGGCTGAAATAAAACTATTCACATATTTATGTTTGGTAACACTCGGTCAGCCTTTCTTTTGTTGTACGCTAATTATGATTGTATTTCCTTTGCCAAATGAAGATTTATCATTTATCGTTTACTGTCATACAGTGAAGAGTTATATCTAGATTAGACTGAGGTGAATTCAGAGTTGACGTAGAAAGCTACACACACGTCCAACACGCTGATAAGAATATAAGAAAAATGGTTTTGAAATATCCCAACATAGTGTGTGTAGGTGTGTGTGTATAGGGCAGGACACACCCACACCCACCTGTCTCCCGGTGAGGTGATGAAACACTGGTTATGTCACCTTGCATCAAAGGCCGTTGAATACATCATCTGAAGATTGTGTTTGTTTTGCTGTAAGCTGTGTATGTGCTAGAAGGTGCTAATAATATTTTGACATTAATCATTCGACTTTGATAAAAAAAAAATTCAGAACCGTAAATTATATAAGGCAGAAACTGTTAGCAGGACTGTGGCGGATGTTGTTGTCCAAAGAAACAAAACATATGTATAGATGCAAATGTGACTTTTGCTTTTCACTAGATATGTGTTTTTGTAACTCGTATAAGCATGTGTCACAAGGGCATCAACCTTCACATATGGCACTGAGAGGGGCACTGAAGACGTCAGATATAAAGGGATAAAATAATCTAACCAATGCCTAACACTGGTTCACTGTTGGTGGTGCTGGCCACTGTAACAGCCTGCCTGCCTTTACTATTATACGTTTTTATTTCCTTCAATGTGAGTTGTTACGAATCAGAGTTGACACATTTAATTATTCTTCACGAGGCGGACGATTAGAGTTCTTTCTTTTTTATTTGTTGCTGTTTTTTCTTAGAATCGCCTCCACCTTTTATAGATTAAAAAAACCTATAGGAAACTGAGTAGCTGTGCATGGATTGTTGTGGGCGTCAAGCTTGTCCAAGACATAAATAAGAATATACTTTTGTTACCTGGCATGGATGAGGCTTACCAGCCGACAATGCAGCCTTCCACGACGCGATCACACAGAACAACAGACAAACAATATGTCTAAGATTTTTCTTCCAATTCTAAACCTACATTTTCCTAAGTACAAAGGAAATTTTGTTTCTTTGTAGTTTTGTAGTTTCTGTCGCTCTTTTATTCATCAATATCAGACTATCAATTATTATTCAGTAATCGGATTATGTTCCAGTAATTAAATTGGGCAATTTCTAGATCACTTTGAAATATGTTATAAACAAGCATGCCTCTTAGTAATGTAAGGCATTGTTACAGTTGTGGTTTTACTTATCCGTTGCGTTCTACAGGCCTGAAGCCCAATTTTTGTGTATCCTCTGGATTCATCACCACAATGGTCCACGCCTCCCGTGGTATTACTTCGTGAGGAAGACACAGTACAAGGGCGACCTAACGATGTGATGCAGGACCAGCAGGAAAAAATGTCAATGTTCCCTTCACCTGCTGGTGATGGTGGCCATGAGGCTTTCTTGGCCACTGCTCCCTCGAGGCATCTGTGGCCAGGTAACTGACAAGTTGGGCAAGAGGCCACCATGAACACCTTATTGGTGTGAGGAGATCATACTCCGCCATCTTGTCAAGGTGATGTGTCTGAACATGGTGGCCTTAGTGCCATACGGAGGCGGCGGTGGCACCCCGGCACCCCGGCCCTAGTTGACATAGTTTTAAAAGAATTTATTCTAGCTTAACTTCGTTAAGGTAAATAAAAGCAAAAGGGAAGCAATATCCTTATTGAATCCCCTTCTAGCACTATTCACCTTACTATAGTAGTCTTGTTTTGTCTCGCTGTAGGCCTAAGAGACGAGCCACTCATAGTACCATAGTGTTAATTGTTATTTTTTCTTAAGCTTTCTTAGATGAGCACGTTGCAGCGTTGAGACAGATGTGTTGTAACTTTTAGCATTGCCTTGTTGTATATGGTAAAGGTGACTGCACTCCTGTGTGTCATGCTTCGTTGGACGTCGGTTCCTTGCTGACGTGAGGTGTTCATTAGTCTAGGCATACGGTAATGCAGATATTGAAATGTAATTTGTAAAGGCTAATCAGAGTTTAAGATACCTGAATTGAATTTTTCATTATTACAGATTCTAGACACTTAAACGAGAAATATGAAGGTTGTATATATAAACATTTTCTGAAGGTTACTTATTTCATTGTATAACTAACTTTTTTCATTTTAAATATATAACCATTATCATTATTATTATCATTGTTATTAATATAATTACCATTGTTGTCATTATTATTATTATTATTATTGTTACAATTATTATTATTATTATTATTATTATTTTTATTATTATTATTATCACTATTATTATCATCATTATCATTGTTACCATCATCATTATTAATACTATTATTGTAGCAGCTATTATTATTATTATTATTATTATTATTGTTATTTTTATTATTATTATTATTATCATTGTTAACATTATTATTATTATTATTTTTATCATTATTATTATTATTATCCTTATTATTATCATTATTGTTATTATTACTATTTTTATTGTTATCATTATTATTGTTAATAATATTACTATTATCATTATCATTATTATATTATTATTACTATTATTATTGCTATTATTATTATTATTATTATTATTATTATTATTATTATTATTTATTATTATTATTATTATTATTATTATTATTATTATTATTATTATCATTATTATTATTATTTTATTCATTGTTGTTATTATTATTATTGTTATTATTATCATTATTATAATTGTTATTATCATTACCATAATTTTTTTTTTTGTAATTATTATCATAAGTACTGTCATTTTCATTATTACTTTCATTATTAGTTCACCATTTATCTCTTCTCTTCTCTTTTCTCCTCTATTACACGAATGAGATAACAGTACAAAGACTAAGAGAAGTAGTGGATGTTCGAGGAAAAGCATGAAGGCAGAATTAAGTTAAGGCAGAGTATTGAATGTTGGGTGCCAGTAAATACTCCTGGAGAAAGGCGTGCAATGTTCATTCTGTTAGTAACAACAGAGTAGTCACATTGATTAATATAACAAATACATCAGTGCAGGGAATTTTTTATATCATATTATATATATATATATATATATATATATATATATATATATATATATATATATATATATATATATATATATATAATTTGTTTACTGATTGTTCTTAATTATTTACAATTTGTTAACTTAAAACTCTGTTACAGACTCTAGAAATGAATAAATCAGCATCATTAGAAATATTATGTTTCATTGGATCCATTGTTTTAAAATAAGGCTGAGATAACTTAGAGATTCTGAACATAAGAAATAAGTAGTATGGAAAAAGCAAGTTGGTCTACTCAAGCAAGTTCCTTAATACTTGTACTATCTTTCATCTGTATCCAATGTATATCTAAAATTCCTTGAAAATTTCGTAATAGAACAAAATACTTAATATTATTATTATTTATTTGGAATTATTATTGCAAACATATGGTCACTCTATGAATAAGGGATTGCAATACACGTGTCGCACCTACATATTAACTAAAAAAAATGACTCGAATGCTACTAATAATTCAAAAGAAGTTACGTGTACATGCAGATGACCAAATATGCTAACCTGTAGTAACGTTTAGACTGAAATGGGCTTCTGATCCCCCAAGAAAAAGTTCTCCTGCGATTCTAGACCTATATTCTTGTTGTGAGAAGTGAGTGACCAAGAGTGTAGATACAGTGGTGGAGCAAGAAATTATTACCTGAAGCTTGGGCGTCAGATGCAGTGTTCCCGGTGTGGTAAGTGTCCCCTTGTTTAACTTGCACTAGTGTGAAGCCTTGATGCCTCCAGTGCCCAACGTGCCTCAGGTCTGGCACGGGTACTCTTCCTCTGCAGGAGTCTGGCCTCTCTTAACTTTCTTTTTTCTTACAGATCAAAGTTTCACAAATCTGTTGAGTTCCAGTTGATTTAATATTGTAGATTTGTGAATAAGATTTATTTTTTCATCTCTTCATAGTAGAGCTATTTGGATGATAGACAAACTGACAAATAGAAACATATATAAACACGCACGCACACACACACACACACACACACACACACACACACACACACACACACACACACACACACACACACACACACACACACACACACACACACATACACACACACACACATACACACACATACACACACACATACGCACACATGTATATATATATATATATATATATATATATATATATATATATATATATATATGTATATATATATATATATATATATATATATATATATATATATATATATATATATATATATGTATATATATATATATATATATATATATATATATATATATATATATATATATATATATATATATATATATACACATACATACACAAGTAATTGAGAAGAATTTTGGGCGTGTTGCTGAAGTCTTCAGGTGTGCAGGGCAGTCATATCTAAATATTACCTGGTTACCTGGCCTGGCTAAGGTATAGCTCTTTCAGGAATGAAGTGTCGCAAGCCAACTATTATCGTCGCTACGGGGAAGCAAGTTATTTTACATTTTAACCTCATATGTCTTTCAACGGATGCAATATGAATATATAGCATATTGGATTTGGGGTTGTGGTCGTCAGACATAAAAAGGCAGAAAGACCACACTTTCACTCAGATACTTGGTGTACCTGTGGTCTACGAGGTCAGCAAACAATAAAAACAAAGCCAAGTGCAAACAATGTCATTGTTCCTTAGACCTGCTGATGGTCATGTGGCTCCTGTGGCCGCTGCTCCCTCATGGCTACTGTTTCATCTGTGGCCAAGTGATTCACAAACTGGGCAAGAGGCCACCATGAACACATCACTGGTGTGAGGAGGCCCATGCGCCGCCATTTTGTTGATGATGAGTGCCTGGACATGGCGGCCTCAGTGCCACACGGAGGCAGCGGCGGCACTCCCGCACCTGGCCTTGCCAGGCACAGTATGGATTTTATACATCCATTTATTGTAAGTCGTATTAAACTGAAGAAAACATACATATATATATATTTTTTTTTTTAAACAATGTATGCAAAACGCAATGAATATACCTTGTTTCTAGCAATATTTATTCAGATTTATTAGTTATTATCGATAGGCCTAGTAATCATCCATCGCTGGTTATTGGCATAACAATCTCATGTAGCGTCCATGGTATAGTTGGCTGCTTATTTTGTTGATATACACGAGTGTTGCATCATCTTGGCATTGCCAGGATGCCACACGTGGCTGGACTCCTGTGGTGAGGTGGAGGAGGTGCTGATCTTGGGTTGAACTCCAAGTTAGGAAGTGTTTCTACTTCAGACACTGATTCTATTGGAGTATTGCCTGGATTTATATGAATTTTCTTACTTGAAAAATATTAGCAAGTCACTAAGATATGTGAACACAAACCTTTCATTGATATAGGTGTCTACAATGTATATATACAATGAAAAAATTATTATAGTATATTTGTTTAATGATGATTTATTACTCGCAACAGTCAACAGTTCGTTGCAGTATATACATTTTGTTCATATATATAAATGGAGCCAAGAAGCAGATGTAACTGATGTAGGCTCTGCTGCAGGACTCAACATTACTCCATTATGTGTTGGCCTCCTCGGGACTCATGAAACCCACCTTTTATTTTATTATTCTTAGTTGTGTTCAGTTGGAAGGATTCTGGACATATCCATTCCTTCTATTTACGTTCCAAACTGAGTCTCTTTTATATGAAGGAGGAAATCAGGTTTCAGTGACATATTCTTAGAAAGTTAGTGAAATAGAAGGAAGAACATGAAGGCTGAAATGAGTTCAGGGCTGAGTGTTGAATGTAAGGTGATGGGAACTTGTCTCAGGTTACATATACATGGAATAAATATAAGGATATAAATTTTAATACACTTAGGTCATATATGTTTATTGATTTACGCATTTGTGTAGGCGTAGGGAAATTATGTAGTTTAGTCATGCACGTCTAATCATAGTCATGTAGAGAAATGTTAAGAGATTTATGAGTTGTTGGACGTAGGTGTTGTGATATCAATGATAGTTTCGTTTGTTTGATTATTAGTAGTAATCTGAAGAAAAAAAAAGTTTATGAGGATTTACGAATAACATAGAGAGTGATCTTACAATGTCCCTAGTTACGAATACTATAAGGAAGTACTTGAAAATACTAATTTCTGAGCATTGTCTCTTTGATGATGATGATGATGATAATGTTGATGGTGATGGTGATGATAATGATGGTGATGATGATGATGATGATGATGATGATGATGATAATGATGATGATGATGATGATGATGATGATGATGAACCGTGTGTTATCATGCTCACCAGCTACCATTAAGATGAGAAGAAGCTTTGTCATTAAGTTACGCCGCATCAAAATCCGTTCAAAGCATTGCATGGCTTATTATTTTATTTTCAACCACAACGTTTGGAGATTGTGATGCTATGATGAATAAGACCTTGAACCTGATCGTAATTCTAGGACTGTGAATTATTAATGCGAAAAAAATAACTAAGACTAAAAATAACTGTAGTTTCTAACCCACCCAAGAAGTCAATCAGATTCGTTTGCTATAATAAGTGTAATTTTCCTTATCATGTAAATATTTTTATTGTGTAATTTATTTTAAACTTTATATCCAGTGTAACATCATAATGATCATGTTAAGTACTGGTCCTCTAGTTTCATATTCTAACTAATTACTATTTTAGATGAAGAGTTCACTTAGAAGACGAAACTAAATTATGTTACAGAACTATCTCCGTGTTTTTACACTTCATTCACACATACTTTTCATCCCGTTGTATTATATTCTATTTCTTTTTATATTGTTTAGATGAAAATTTTTAACTGGAGGCTTTGGGGCTATGGAATGTCCTTTTTGTATTCTTGTGGCCAGGGCAATGGAAGTCTTTTTTATGGCATTCTACTTAACTATTAGCTATAAGATTTATCTCGACATTATATCATGGTTGGTAAGATTTTAGATGATAGCCGATTTTGACTAAGGCCTTAGACTAGAAGCTCAGCAAGACAGTTCATGTGAATGTTGTTGGAATAGTCTTAAACATTATTATTAGTTTGTTCAGTTTCCTTCGTGTGTGTTAATATGACTTGCATGAGTCAGTATGATCACTGTCTCAGTTTTGGCACTAGTAATGCCCCGAAATTAGAAGTGACAAACAGTGTGTCGAAATAGAAGAGTTTGTAGAGTAAATGTTATGCCATGAGTCCCTAACGCTGCATCATGTTTGCTATTAGTGTGCTTTGAAATTATGTTTGGCTTTTTTTTCTATTTTTTTCTTCGAGATAAAATGTTTCAAGAGACGATTATTAAGTATTTCTTCGAGAAATTAAGTAAAATCTGAGTAATATCTTCATGATACAGCCATGTAGTAGATATATTTTGTCCTTTTGTTGTGCCACCATTGATCAATGTTCTGTGACGAAAAATACGACCTATTGAAATTAAGAAACTGAATGGATATAAGACATGCAGGAACAACATGGATGCTAAGTTTGCATTATCATCTGCATGTGACTGAGGCCTACTTACCGACACCTTTCCAAGATGAGGTGCCACGCCTCCGTGGCCCCATGATTACAAATGTCGTGTTCTAGAGGCGATTATTAGGGCAAGAAAATTATGTATGTCCTCTGAATTCTTCACCACAAGGGGTCACTTTTCCTATAATATTACCTTGACAAAATTACAAAATACAATGGTCAGCAAATAATAAAAAATAAAGCCAAATGCAAACAATGCCATTGTTCCTTTGACCTGGTGATGGTCATGTGGCTCCTATGGCCGCTGCTTCCTCAGAGCTACTGTTTCACCTGTGGCCAAGTGATTCACAAACTGGGCAAGAGGCCACCATGAACACATCATTGGTGTGAGGAGGCCCATGCGCCGCCATTTTGTTGATGATGAGTGCCTGGACATGGCGGCCTCAGTGCCACACGGAGGCAGCAGCGGCACTCCCGCACCTGGCCCACGCCAGGCACAGTATGGATTTTATATATCCATTTATTGGAAGTCATATTTCATCTTGCAAAAAAATGCATAATGTGTGATAATACAATGAGTTTCCAGCAATGCTTATTCTGGTTAGTGTTTTTTTCTCTCTCCTTAGGCCTAATAGTCCTCCATCACTGGTTAATGACATAGACATGTTATGTAGCGTCCATGGTATAGTTGGCTGTTTATTTTGTTGATATACACAAGTGTTTCCTCATCTTGGCATTGCCAGGGTGCCAGGCGTGGCTGGACTCTTGTGGTGAGGTGGAGGAGGCGCTGGTCTTGTGTTGAACTCCGAGTTGGGAAAGGTTTTTACTTGCGACATTGAAGTTATTGGAGTATTTACTGGAGTTTTGTTGATTGATGTCACGTAAGGAAAGGCAGGCCATAAATTTGGATACATAGGACACACATCTCTCGCTGATACTGTGGCCTAAGAAATATTAATGGAAAATTTATAATTCAACGCAGATTTATGTAATGATGCGTCATTACTATGATAAGCAGACCGTCACAGTGTTCAGTGTGGCTGCAGTGCATCATTTACTATTGGTTCATGTTATCTTGTCCTCCTAGAGACTATGGAATCTCTATCTCCTCATATGATTTTTTTCCCAAGAGAGGCTTAGAAAACTGCATTTCTCTCATGCATGTCTACTCACCTCTTCTTTGCCTGAAGCTAGACAGTTGCACACACGATTATAGGAAAAAGGAAGGAGTGTGAATGGTAGTTCCAGTAATTGCACATAGGCTGAGTTAATTTTATGGTAGATTATCACATGTTGGGTGATAACAAGTGTTGTATTGTAGAAAGTATATATAGAAAAGTATGTGATTGTTGTTTATTAACTCATTTATCTATTGATAATTCTATAGTAATAATATGTCAGACTCATTCATTGATATAGGTTTATATTTGATTGCAAGAAAATCGTGAATATGGTCAACTAGTTATCCATAATATATGAATTTATAGTAAACAATTTTCTTTAGTATTGAGGAATTGTTAGACTCAGGTTGATGTTCAATCGCGCTAAGGTTGGGCGACTCATTATCAGTATAAACAAAAGTTGTTGTGACCGTTGTCTAAGATCGTATTTGTGTCCTCGTATCCACAAGCATCCCACCCAGGTGACTAAGATGACTAAATGATTGTGTCAACATTCTTTCTGTGTTTCAACAAAACAAATGGTGTTTTGCTGCTACAATATTCAAGAAATTAGTATGTGATATAAAGTAAAAATTTTAGGTAAGTTTTTAATGGTACTTTAGACTTCATTACAATTATCATGCCGCCATTCCAACTTCTAGAGCTGAAGAGATGTTGTTAGGTTGTCAGAGGTGTCAAGTGTCCCAGAAAAATAACATTGTGGCACCAGTGCCTAAGGCTGCCTCATGTTTGGCACTGATGAACTTTGAAATAATCAGAATTTTCTTGAACTTCCTTCAACTTAGTCCTCAAAAGACAAGCATGAAATTATTTGATTTCAATTGGGTTCAGAATCGTAACTGTTGTCCCTTCATGTTGCAAAATTTCCTTTCTGTTGTGAGTTCTCTCCTTGCTTTTATTTTACATCTTGACCGACAACAGGCATGCAGGCAAACCCTGGCCACAACATTACCTGTTATCAGGCTTGGATGAAGTCCACTTGCAAACTTTTTGCCGGAAGAATTCACAGATTGCGAAAAGAAAAAAATAGATGTTCATGAATGTAGGATTTTTTCATCTCATCATTCTGTATTGCGTCTATTAGTTGATATATATATATATATATATATATATATATATATATATATATATATATATATATATATATATATATATATACATATATATATATATATATATATATATATATATATATATATATATATATATATATATATATATATATATATATATATATATATATATATATATATATATATATATATATATATATATATATATATATATATATATATATATATATATATATATGTATATATATATATATATATATATATATATATATATATATATATATATATATATATATATATATATATATATATATATATATATATATATATATATATATATATATTATATATATATATATATATATATATATATATATATATATAAATACATACATACATGTAAAATGGCCTGCC
>JAXIVD010009540.1:5000-15219 GCA_036785275.1 Cancer borealis | reverse complement strand
AAGTACTCGGCGACAGGCGAGGAATGGCCTGCTACTTACTCTGTGGGACTTGTTGCACACAGGTTTTCGGAGTCACAGCGTCAGCATTTTAGCCACTTCGTTTTTCTCTGATTTCTCTCTTATTTTATGTTTTTGCTTTGGTTGTAGATGTTGTTATTATCGTCATCGTTGTACATATTGTTATTATTATTACTAGTGTACTCAGTCCGCCACCACCACCACCACCACCACCACCACCACCACCACCACCACCACCACCACCACCCTTCAGATAGTCAATCAATCTCGGGCACCGCAACAACACCTGCCATTAATTAGCGTTGCCACAGGTGTACTCACATTCGCCCTTCCCTGTGAGTGGCAGGTGCTCGCTCACACCCTCTGCTTTGTACTCACTTTCCCGTGTCAAGAGATTTCCCAACGAGTCTGAAAAACGAGCGAGAACACACACAAAATAACGTCAAAAAGTGTGCTGTGTAAATACATTCTTTCGATTGTGGAGACTAGTTTGAGCTTTTTTTCTTTTTCTCTTTTTTTGGTGGTGGAGGTGGAGGAGGGATGTTTGGAAATGAAGAGGAAATTACAGTTTTACGATGATCATTTCACCTCAATGCCGTCATTACCTGTTTGATGCACGTGCTGGGAGAGGTTAGGGGGGAGGCTGGGTGGTAAGGAGTGGGAGGGAGAAGGTGTAGGTATGGAGGGAGGGAGGAGTAAGAGGAAACTGGAGTACTTTTTGAGTGTTTTTGTTTCTAAAGTTGCTTTGTTCCCTTTTACAAAGAATACAAAAATCACTTAACACTGCACATGTTTTTTTATTTTTATTTTTTATTACGGGATAAAATCATGACTATTTTTTCTACTTATATAAATCATAATGTCATTTTTTCCATCCATTGAATGTGTTTGATGTGTGAGAGATTTCATATATACATATGTGCAGGCATACATACATACATGCATACATGCATACATACACACATACATACATTCATACATACATACATACATACACACATACACATTATTATTATTTTTTTTCTTTCTCTCTCTCTCTCTCTCTCTCTCTCTCTCTCTCTCTCTCTCTCTCTCTCTCTCTCTCTCTCTCTCTCTCTCTCTCTCTCTCTCTCTCTCTCTCTCTCTCTCTTCTCTCTCTCTCTCTCTCTCTCTCTCTCTCTCTCTCTCTCTCTCTCTCTCTCTCTCTCTCTCTCTCTCTCTCTCTCTCTCTCACTCTCTCCAGGGAGTTAACAGAAATTACATGGGATGGGAGTGGTAGTGGGAGGGAGCCAAAGGGTTTGGGAATGTCTAGAGGGATTAAAGAAGAGGGGATAGAAGGAGAGGAGGAAGAGGAGGAGACATAGAAGGAGGAGACATAGAAGGAGAAGAAGGAATAGGAGGATGATGGTGCTATTGCAGAAATAAAATGGATAGGGACTAGTATGTATAGTTAAAGACTTAAAGAAGGTAAAGGAAGGCGGGGAGGGTAGTGGAGGGAAGGATTAAGGAAGGAAGCATGGTATTCTCTCCACTAAACGAACACAAGGCAAATTTCCCATGGGTACAGTTAATGTTTCTGCCTCGTAAAATAGTGTGGGTGGGTGGCAGAAATGTTGACATAAGAGAAGGCTAGATTTAAAGTGCTGCATGTGTGTGTGTGTGTGTGTGTGTGTGTGTGTGTGTGTGTGTGTGTGTGTGTGTGTGTGTGTGTGTGTGTGTGTGTGTGTGTGTGTGTGCGTGCGTGTGTGCGTGTGTGTGTGTGTGTGTTGGTGGGGATAGTGCATCGCCAGGTTCAGTATTGACACACACACACACACACACACACACACACACACACACACACACACACACACACACACACACACACACACACACACACACACACACACACACACGTAAATAACAGTCAGTGCTTTATCTTTACAACCGATAGCAGAACCGCGCCAGCATTCTGTAGTGCTTCGGGGGGGATAAGGAGGAGCATTAACCATCACACACACACACACACACACACACACACACACACACACACACACACACACACTCAGCAGGATGGTCAGGCAAACATCAATTTTTACTCTCACTTTAGTTTTATGGATTTGTACTTCATCTTTGAAACTAGGAAAAAGAAGAATACATGAGAATACATGAAAATACATAAGAATAGACACCAGAAGACCTACTGGTTAGGATATCTGCTGGCTACATACTACTACAAGTACACTCAGAGTTTGAGAACAGGATAGACACAGAACAAGGCTCTCTCCCCACCCTCCTCTCTCTCCGGCAACATGGCGGCAGAAAAAAACTGATAAAAGAGAACACTATGACCTTGTAGAAAACATGGCCATGGATATTTTATAGTAAGGAATGAAAATAGAGGAGGTTACTATACTATACTAGACTAGACTAGACTACCAGTACTGATGGTACATCCTGGATGGGGAATAACATAAATATTGTATCAATTACTGCTACTACAGTTCTCACCTGATATATAAGAACATAAGGTTAGTTTCATGGACATAATTTTGATAGGTGTTCATAACATATATTCTAAATTGTATGCTCATATCAAATGGGAACTAGTGAAGTAGATCCTCCTCCTCCTCCTCCTCCTCCTCCTCCTCCTCCTCCTCCTCCTCCTCCTCCTCCTCCTCCTCTTCCTCCTCCTCTTCCTCCTCCCTCTCCTCCTCCTTCAGTTGTATGTATCCCAAGCTAGGGAAGCCAATTTATCAAAATGAACATAGCATTACTTGGGATTCTAGTCATTAGCCAATAATTCCCACAACATAATGATTGCTTACCTGCTTCCCCGCACTCAAGTATGCCCAATAGTTTTATGTTATTTTGAGTCTCACATAAAGCCCTCATACTAGACAGCAAGGCGGAGGAAGACCAGATGCTCGATAACGATAAAATGTAAAAAAAAATATTGCATTCTCTTCATGATCTGCATTGTTTTTTTTACTGTAATTTCCTTTTATACTTTAAAGTCTTTAATGTATGGTGGTAGATGATTAGGACAGTCAATATGAGAGAAAACACTGTGCGTTTTATTGAGTCAGAAAGTGATAAAAATGAAAAAAAGTCGTCTTGCATCTGAACAGGTGGTACATGTGTGCTGAGCTTGTGGTGTGGTATGGTGTGGTGAGGTGTGGTGTGGTGTGGTGTGGTGTGGTAGGTTGTAGTGTGCGTGTTCGGTGCATCAGATTCACGAGTATATGATTCTGAGAGTTCTTGGAAGGGACGCGACTTTTATCCCAGATAAGAGTTTTTTCTAGGATGATGTGGAAGATGTCACAGTATGGTTGTTACTGGCTTATTTACGAGCCCAGCGTCGCCTTGTGGCTGTGTCTTGTGTACCTGTGTAGTGAGGAAGCAGTGCAGTGGCGTGTTCTTAATGGAATATGCGTAGGTGTGTCGTTTTACTTCCGTGTCCAAAAGATTTCAACTATTTTTCAGATGTGTTCTTGTATGTTCCAATATTTTCACATCCATTCGCCGAAATGTATAGCTTTGTACTGAAAATATGTGTGGAAAACAGTGTGCTCCAAAGAGGTGTACCAGTCTTTGCAGCACACAAATGTTTAGCAGAAATTAGCAAAAAGTAGATTTTTTTTCACGCAGTTCAGTCTTTTTTCTTTCAAAACTCAGGGTTTGAAAGACAGTTACCGTCAGTGTGTGATGGCCAAGAGTATTGCAGACACGCTCCTTCCGTGGATTTTTATAATGCTGTCACGACTTTTCTGTGTCTGGTGGCGTTGGTGGGTCACGTGAGGCTGTAAAGTGCGCGAGGAAGTGCAGGTGTTTTGACTTTAAGAGAGGAAATTGGGGCTTCTGGACGCGTACCTTTCCCCTCACGACTGCATAAGTGTAACTGAAGGAAACTAGTTACCGCTGCTCCACCACACAATAATCACCTCGGGCAAATAGTTTGTAGTTTTTCTTGTATTTTGTATTATGCCTCAAGTTGCAAATAGTCATCATTGTTTAGCATGTCGGAACAGGGGAGGGGAGGGGAGGCGGGGTGGTGATTGTATGTTGTACTTTCGTGACTCCTGAACAGTTTGTGAGGTTTTGTTAAAGTAGATCTTACCATAATGAATATTTTGCATTCCACGTAACCAGGTGAACCGTCATCACTATTGTGACATTTTTTTTTACTTTTGAATTTTTCGCTAAAGTACAACTCGTGTAAAACTTTAAGAGCGTTTCATATGTACTACATGTATGTGTTGCTGAAATATTTACATTGTGTATTTTTAATCCGTATACTTATTTTATGAGTTTTTCAGTTAAAAAAAAGATTAGGGGATAATGACGATCTGACACGAGACTTATAGTATTAGCAGTTGTGCCATGACTCCCAAGGCGTATCTGCAGATCTTGGTAACAGTCCCTCGTCTCACAGGACAGCTATTGCAACCACACATAACAAGAAAAGTTACGTCGTGTTAGTGGGACCAACAAATCAGGTTCGTGCTCGTGCTGTGTGACTTTAGTAATGGGTTTAGACTTGGCAGTGGTGGGACGAGGTGGCGTGAGAGGAAGGAAGTAAGTAGTTAAATAATAATCATTATAGGCGAAGGAGGCTGTCCTCAGACATTAATTTGAATTGTTAGATCTCCTCCTCCTCTTCCTACTCCTCCTCCTCTTCCTCCTCCTCCTCCTCCTCCTCCTCCTCCTCCTCCTCCTCCTCCTCCTCCTCCTCCTCCTCCTCCTCCTCCTCCTCCTCCTCCTCCTGGTCGAATAGTTGCCTGACTTTTTCCCCCTCTGTAGTTCCTGAAGATGTAGGACTGACACTGAGGGGAAAAAATTACATAGTGGGAGGAAAGGAAGGGTTTGTATTGGAAGAAGGACTGTGTTTCGGGAAGGACGAGGCTGGGTTTGAGGAAGGGACGAAGGGAGGGAGGTGCGTGCGGGGTTAAGCAAAAAATGTGTCTGTGTGAAGGGAAATAAAGTCCATTCCAAGTTGTCTCTTGAGAGGGAGGGGAAGGAGGAGGAATCCATCTTCCTGCCGTCGGTTCTGGGGATCGTAAACCCAACCCACACGCTCCGTGACCGGCAGGGAGATGGCGTGTCAGGGCGCCCTCCATCGACGGTCTGTTCTTGAGGGTCATGCGAGGACCTTCAGGCGAAGCAGAAGGAGCCTATTCCAATCCTGCTGTCCGGTCACACTCCCTCCCGCTCTGTTCTCTGTTTGTACCATTCCGTTCCGCCCTATTCCCTTCTCCGTACCGTACCGTTCCGTTCCGTTCCGGCCTTTTTCCCTTCTTACCGTTCCGTACTGTTCCATCCTGTCCTGATCCCCTTGTTCTACTGTTCCGTTCCGTTCTGTCACGCCCTATTCCTCTCTTTGTACCGTCACGTTCCGTTCTGCTCTCCCCTTGTTCCCCTCTGTACTGTGCCGCTCCGCCTCGTTCTGCCCTGTTTCCTTCTGCTCTATTCCACCTGGCACCGTCCCGTCCCATCTGGCACTGTTTCGTCCCTCCCCTTCCCTTCTTCCCCTTCCGCCCGAGCCTCAACATCCCCGCCACACGCCCGGTGAGGGGAATACGTGTGCAAGATTGCTAGAATGCAACGAGGGTGAAAAAATATCCAAACTTCATTTTTTACTTCTTCGGAAATGCTAAATCCGCAAGTGCTTGTCGAAAAATAGTTTGACAGGAACGAGAGAGGGGAGAGTGTTGTGATGGGAGGGGAGGGTAGGAGAGGGGAAGGAGAGGAGGGAAGGTAGAGACGAGGGGGCATGGAGAAGGGTGAGAAGAGGAAGTAGAAGTGTATTAGGAAGTATGGACAAGGAGGAAGGAAGGGGAGGCTGTATATGTGTGTTAGGAGGGGGAGGTGTAGGGGGGAAGTGTAGGGAGGGGAAGGTGTAGGATGAGGGTAGTTTCAGGAGCAGGTAAAGGGGAAGCTTGTGCACCAATCCCCTTTGTTGTGTCTGACGGGGTTCCAGGTGTTTTTTTTTTTATTTCCTTTTTCTTTTCTTTTTTGTATTCCGCGCAACAACCATTAAAATCTGCAATTCTGAAAGACGTGCGCGTGTAAGCGTGCTTTTAAAACTGTCAATTGTTTTCACGTCGACAACATTAGCAAGTGACTTAATCAGCTGCTGCACAGTTCGTTAAATGATGTATTTTTACTTGTTGCTCTTTGAAGCCTTGTTTTATATCTTTTTGTTTTGTGTTTTTATTTCATCCGTTTTTTTTTCTCCCTCACTGATCTTTCATTATTCGAAGCATTATGTTGGTGTTCTGTTATGATGATTATCT
Source organism: Cancer borealis (assembly GCA_036785275.1). Classification (NCBI taxonomy): domain Eukaryota; kingdom Metazoa; phylum Arthropoda; class Malacostraca; order Decapoda; family Cancridae; genus Cancer; species Cancer borealis. The sequence continues at coordinate 8,947 of JAXIVD010009540.1, read as the reverse complement.
GGTCGGCCGTCATCGTGGTGTTTGGGATAAGCTAATACTCATGTCCGCTGCTGGTCTCCGCCGCGTTGGTTCCACGTCTGACAGAATTCATTAGTAGCGCTCAGGAAACCTCTTGAAGGGAAGTGTCGTCGCCGCGGGACCCTTCTTCCCCCTTCCCCCCCTTCTCTCTCTCTCTCTCTCTCTCTCTCTCTCTCTCTCTCTCTCTCTCTCTCTCTCTCTCTCTCTCTCTCTCTCTCTCTCTCTCTCTCTCTCTCTCTCTCTCTCTCTCTCTCTCTCTCTCTCTCTCTCTCTCTCACACACCAATGGGGGGTGGTGGTGGTATGTTGGGTGATATGAGTTAAAGGCGTTTGTCATTTTTCCTCTTCCTTCCTTCCTCTTTTCCTCCCTTCCTCCTTTCCTTCACTCCCTTTCCTCTATATCTCCATCATCCCCACATTAAATTTCGTCGTAAATTCATTTTATAGGAGATTTCCGTCCCGGTTCACGTGGACTCACTTCCTCTTTTTCACTTCCTATTAAACTTCCTTCCCTTCGTCGCCCCCCAACCACACTCCCGCAATGCCATCTTCCCCAGTGACTTCAATCCCCAACTCATCTCCAGGCGGTAGACACTCTCTACTCCCTTTCCCCGCCACTTACCACCACCCTCCTTCCTTCCCTCCTCGTCACAGGGTCTCCGTCACGCCACGCCACGCCCTCAGCCACAGCCTCCACCCGCCTCGAACACTCTAGCCTCGGGAGACTGACGAGGAGCAGCGGGGGGCGGGGGTTAACTGGGTCTCAGGATGATCGTCGCGTCCAAGTTTCCGAGATGGATGGCTGAAGTGACCCCGATGCAGGGAAGCATAAGTTAAGGGTCCGGTGCTCCGTCCTCCGTGTCAGAGAGAACTTGAGGGAGGCTTCGTGTGTTTGAGGATTTCATGACTTCCTCTCCTCTTCAGATAACCTGCCACGTTTCGTCTCTTCAGCTGTGTGTAAAGGCAAGGGCAGGCCGATCCTTTGTTTGTTTGTTTTTCTTCTTTTTCATCGACATCAAGTCCCGTGTGGGCTGTTAGACTATAGATGGCGCTGAAGGGCCAGTCTGTCTGTGCTGGCTCGGGCCGGTTGTGTATTTAAATTGGTAGCGTTTTTAAGGTTTGATGTTACCGGTGGAGCTCCAATCGGTATGCATTCCTAGCCGGACTTACGCGCGGAGGGGTAGCAATTGAAGGTATTGGGTGATTTATGGGGAATGAAGGACGTGTGAAGATTTGAAGGGACGCCATGCAGACAGACAGACACTCACGTTGACAAGCAATAGTATCGCCATTGTGAGCGTCTACAAGCAAGTATTGACAGCTTATACATCCGGAGTGTATTCATGTTCAAGTGCTGTCAGGTTATTGAATATTTAATCGTTGTTTATGTTTACAAGACTCCTCGTGACGGTGTAGTGGTGGTGTGGTCGTACCCTGAGAGATCGACCCAACCAGTGCTTTTATTTTCGGCGGTGGCGGTGGCGGTAGAGGTGGTGGTGGTGGTGGTGGTCGGTAAGGTATTGACCGTGTGGGAGGTCAAGCGAAGAAAGGAAGGCAGGCGGGGAGGTCAGCTGGGCAGGAACTCCGACTATTTTTGGTGCGCTGTTGGAAAACTTCATTTTGTGACTGCTACAAAGAGGGAGAGAGAAGCCTGCAGCTGGAGTGCATTGGAACAGTTTGCAAATATTGTGGTAAACAAAACTGTTCTCTGCACAGAAGGATAGGATGCAAATGAAAAAAAAGGGTTGAACAAAAAAAAAGATTGGAGAAAAGTAAACATTTACAAATAAACTGGAAAGCGATGCGATCCTGGAATACTTTAAAAAAGTAACTGGAACTAGATGGCAATAATGGAACGAACAAATGAGAGCGAGAGAGAGAGAGAGAGAGAGAGAGAGAGAGAGAGAGAGAGAGAGAGAGAGAGAGAGAGAGAGAGAGAGAGAGAGAGAGAGAGAGAGAGAGAGACAGAGACAGAGAGAGACAGAGACAGAGACAGAGACAGAGACAGAGACAGAGACAGAGACAGAGACAGAGAGAGAGAGAGAGAGAGAGAGAGAGAGAGAGAGAGAGAGAGAGAGTGTGTGTGTGTGTGAGAGTGAGAGTGAGATATTAAACAAACAGACAGACAGATAGACAGACAGGGAATGAGAAAAAAAAGTGAAAGAGGAGAAAATGTAAACAAATGCAGGTCCGTACTACAAACAGCACTTTAATCACCATAATGAAAGGACTGTTCCGCTCAGATGCAGCAGCGTAATATAATAGAGAGCGTCGCACGTCAAAACAGTCCGGAATGAAAAATGAATTGCACTCTTGTATAAAAGAAAAAAAAATCGAGGACACAGGAAAAAAAGAATGAGTACGCAACACACACACACACACACACACACACACACACACACACACACACACACACACACACACACACACACACACACACACACACACACACACACATGGAGGTTATTTTTTTTATGAATACCGACATTCCTTAATATGGTCTAAGTGGTAATTAGCTAGCTGAGGGCACACCCCACGCCTGGCTAGCCGCGGGGCATCAAACAGACCATCAAACACTCCCCTCACGACTCCTTCCATCCTCCAACTGAGTCCATGTCTTGTCCTTAACACATAGGAGACCAGATGCATTTTGAGCTTAAGTGTCAATTTCTATCACTCCATTTCCGACTCCCAACCACAATCCCAACTCACCATCCAACCACTCCCTATTAATCCCACCGTCTTACTAGTAGTATTGCACCTCTCATCCCTCTCCTCTTTCATCACGACTGCATACAGAAGGAAGGTAACTGTTCTAGAGGCAGTTGTAGTGCTCTGTAACACACACAAACACACACACTCTCGCTCTCTCTCTCTCTCTCTCTCTCTCTCTCTCTCTCTCTCTCTCTCTCTCTCTCTCTCTCTCTCTCTCTAACTATTAGGTGTAAGTTAGATTCCAGTAAGTTCTCGTAATTAACTTACCAGTTGACTAAGGAAGTTGTACCTCCCTGCCTGGAGTGTATTGACAAACCTGGCTCGGCTTACCTATCCCGTGACAGATCAATTAATTATAGTTTGGGCCATAGGGTTTACAAGGTCTGATTTTCTATGTATGTAATTATAAGCACACACACACACACACACACACACACACACACACACATACACACACACACACACACACACACACACACACACACACACACACACACACACACACACACACACACACACACACACACACACACACACACACGTATCTCTTTTCTCTTTTCGCCCTAAGACTTTTTGAGTGCGGTGAGCTTCTCTGACGCACGGGATGAGAAGGCATTAAGAAGCTTCTACCAGACGTCTTAGTGTGTGTGTGTGTGTGTGTGTGTGTGTGTGTGTGTGTGTGTGTGTGTGTGTGTGGGTGTGTGTGTGTGTGTGTGTGTGTGTGTGTGTGTGTGTTGACGTAGCTGTATTCAATGGGTTCTCGTGTACAGGATGAAGGCTAACTGGTGTTGTTCTGTATCTTCATCTTCTTTTCCCCTAAGGTTACTTATAAATTCATGAATGTGCCTTGTTCGCGTCGCCACCGCCTCCAGCCCATTTCAAGTTTCAATGCCTGTGTTTGGGAACCTTAGTTATTTTTACATTATGTAAACATTTATTCCATCTTGCCCTCTTGTTCTTCCATCAGCTTTCACCCGCGGATTCTCTTTGTCTACTCCGTGCAATCCTATTACTCCTTTGAACATCGTGATTACATCTCTCTTTCTTTTTTCCTTATCTATCTATCTCTCTCCTTCTCTCTCTCTTTCTCTTTCTCTTCTGCTCTCCTAACACACACACACACACACACACACACACACACACACACACATACACACACACACACACACACACACACACACACACACACACACACACACACACACACACACACAC
>JAXIVD010009539.1:0-15219 GCA_036785275.1 Cancer borealis | reverse complement strand
CTTGCATTATCATTTTCCATGTTGCATAATTCCTTTCCATAACCTTAATACAGAGAGAAAAATGATAAGTGGTACATATTCTATAACGTGAAAAGTACTTGAATAAGACTCTCCATGCAGACTTTTTATTATTATTATTATTAACATCTTCATCTTTAGGAAAAAAAGAAAGAAAAAATATTGAGTGAATCCATTTTTTGCTTTTTTTTTCATTCAGAATTCCCAAAAAACGTGATTTCACTTTCGCTAATGCATTCTGCTTTTCTCATTTTCGTTTCCTCGACTAATAAAAGCTATAAATGTAGAAAGCCAAATGTTGCTCCATCAAGAAGAAATTGCAGGATTCAAGAGGAAGGCAGAGCGATAATTTAGTCCATAAGCTGAAGGAAGGAAGCACAGCCAAGGAAGTAGAAAAAAAAAAACTCCAATCCAGGAAGAATATAATCGGTGAGCATCTTGGGAAGGACGTGAAGTGTATAAGAATCTTGAAGGAGGAGGAAAAGGAGGACGAGGGTGACCTTGAAACCAGTAACAAAAAGTCGTGATGGATAGGTAGAGATAAAAAGAGAGAGAGAGAGAGAGAGAGAGAGAGAGAGAGAGAGAGAGAGAGAGAGAGAGAGAGAGAGAGAGAGAGAGAGAGAGAGAGAGAGAGAGAGAGAGTCCTGTTCTCCTCCCTTAATTGCCTCAAAAAATTGTTCGATAAGATTGTGAATTATTCTCTCTCTCTCTCTCTCTCTCTCTCTCTCTCTCTCTCTCTCTCTCTCTCTCTCTCTCTCTCTCTCTCTCTCTCTCTCTCTCTCTCTCTCTCTCTCTCCTACTCCTTTCCTTCCCGCAGTGGCTTTTAGAACACTCTATGCTTCTCCTTTCTATTCTTCGCCCGGATGAAAAATGTCCATTAAGACTCTATTTGAAGGCTTTGCGCTTTATGGTATTCTTATTTTCTTTAAAGCGCATTATATAAACTTTCATTTATTGTTTTTGTTCAGTGTTTCCTGGTTTGTGTCTCTTGATATTGGAGGATGACGATGATGAAGAAAAAAACAAGAAGAAAAGAAAGAAAAGAAGATCAACACTAACGAGAATAATAACAGGAAAAATAACATGAAGAACTAAGATCAAATAAAAGGAAGGAAAAAGGGTAACAGACAGAGAAGAATAAAGGTCAATACAATAAAGGAAATAAAAGAAAATGGATGAAAAGGAGAGAAAGAATGGAAATCAAGACCATAAGGAAATAACGAATGGAAGGAAAGGAAAAGATAAAATGAAGAACAAGGCTTACGATAACAAAAAGTAGTAAAAAGAGGATTATAAAGAGGAGGAGGAGGAGGAGGAGGAGGAGGAGGAGAGATCACTGCCAGACATGCGGAAAGGAAATGTGAAATAAAAATAAATAAATAAAAATAAATACGAGGACGTAGTAAATGATGCAAAAGGAAAGATGAATGAGAGAAAAGGAAGAATAAAAGAGTAAATAGAGTATAAAGTAAATAAAAGATACGTAGATTAGATTAAAAAAAAGAGAGAGAAAAAAAGTTTGAAAAATAACAAAAAAATTTAAACAACTTTTTGAGGAAGGAAAAAAATGGAGAGAGAAAAAAGAGGAAAATAATAAAAGAAAAATCTAGAAAAATAAAGGCATCAGCAAAAAAAAAAAACGAATCGAACGAGGAAGGGACGAAAAATATGACGAATTATGACAGAGGGGAGAGGAGGAGGAGGAGGAGTAGGAGGAGGAGGGGAAGGAGGAAAAAAGGGAGAGGGGGAAAAAAAAGATGGACGAGGAAAGATTAGGCTCCATTAGTTATGACGTGGAGGCAGGATGGTGAGAAGTCGGCTTCATCACAACTCGGCTCTCTTACGATAAAATCACAAGACAAAGAATCGAGTTTTTTTGGAGGTAAAAATTAAACTAATGAAGAAGGAAAAAACAAAAAAAATTGACGAATAAAATTAATGAAAAAATGAAAAAACTTGTGGAAGACGAAAGTAACACAATTTGGTACCAGAATCGACATGGATATAATCTGGTCTACATACCTTAACGAGGGACGAAGTGTTGCGTCCCCGAACCCTCCAGGTGAGAGACGCAAAATCCGAGGGAACCTGACGACAAAAGAGAAAACCAAATTAAAACACGTGCACGTAAAAATAAAATGAAACAATGTACACCAAAATATGAAAAATGAATAACGAAATTGAAGATAAACGGCAATCGCAAAATGCAGCGAAAAAATCAAATTAAAACACGTATGCAAAATAAAAGGCCAATAATTAATAACCAATGAATAAAAACATGAATAAGAAAACTAATAGAAACCGAAACCACTAGAATAGACGTAAATCCTTTCCATTAAAAACTCAGGTAGAAGATAAGATTAAAAAAAAAATATAGACATACAAAAAAAACAAGAAGAAAAAAAAAACATACTTCTATTCCTCACTTTCATTCTTCTTAATTAGATAACTTAACGTACAACAAGAGGTATAATTGCGTACTTAGGTAGAGTATTACAGGACCACAAACATTACTCTCACCACTATTTAAGCCGTTTAAAAGCCTCCTCTCTCCTGCTACTTTATATTCTCTCTCAACTTGCCTGGCACTCAAGAATACTAATGTGATGAAAAAGTAGAGGGGAAAAAAAAAAAAACCAGAGACACTTTTAAGTTTTTTTTATCTTTTTTTTTAGCTTAATGTCCGTCGTGTGTGTGTGTGTGTGTGTGTGTGTGTGTGTGTGTGTGTGTGTGTGTGTGTGTGTGTGTGTGTGTGTGTGTGTGTAATGTGTGTGAGTGTATTTGTAAATATCACTATTGCGTTTCACTGATGGACATATTCTAATTAAAATTTGATGAGTAGATGCGTACACCCACACACGCACGCACACACACACACACACACACACACACACACACACACACACACACACACACACACACACCACACACACACACACACACACACACACACAATATGGACGTGCACATCCCACCATAAACACATATAGATAGATAAACATACGCATTCATAAAGGAAGATTAACGGACTGATGGACAGGGAAACACAGAAAGACAGTCAAACAGACAGCAAACCAAACAACGGAAATACAAACAGACAGTAAGACAGAAAGACAGATAGATTGATAGATAGGTAGAGATAAAAATGAATGACTGAATGAATTGATAAATAAATCAGAAAATAAAACAATAAATACACGAATAAATAAAAAAAAATCATATAGATGGAGAGAGAGAGAGAGAGAGAGAGAGAGAGAGAGAGAGAGAGAGAGAGAGAGAGAGAGAGAGAGAGAGAGAGAGAGAGAGAGAGAGATAGAGAGAGAGAGAGAGAGATAAAGGTATATATCATAGAGGGGAGGCAGTAGATAGGGTGTGAGATGAAGGGATTATATTGCATCAGGGTATGAAAGAGAAAAGAGAGAGAGAGAGAGAGAGAGAGAGAGAGAGAGAGAGAGAGAGAGAGAGAGAGAGAGAGAGAGGAGAGAGAGAGAGAGAGAGAGAGAGAGAGAGAGAGAGAGAGAGAGAGAGAGAGAGAGAGAGAGAGAGAGAGAGAGAGAGAGAGAGAGAGAGAAAAAAAAAAGAGAGAAAAAAAAGAGAGAGAGAGAGAGAGAGAGAGAGAGAGAGAGAGAGAGAGAGAGAGAGAGAGAGAGAGAGGGAGAGAGAGAGAGAGAGAGAGAGAGAGAGAGAGAGGGTACACACTTCATTCAACAGAAAAAAACAATGTAAGACGAGGAGGAGGAGGAGGAGGAGGAGGAGGAAGAGAAGGAGAAGGAGGAAAAAGAGGAGAGGGAGAAGGAGAGGGAAGGGGAGAAGGAGAAGGAGAAGGAGGAGTAGGAGGAGGAAGAAAGAAAAATGATGGGTGCGCAGAAGAAAAAGAGGAAGATTAGTAGGCATCATACAAGAAAGTGAATGGAGAGAGAGCAAAGAAAAATTGAAAACAGTGAAGATAGAGGAATAATGAAGTAGCTTAGCCCCCCCTCTCTCCCCCGTTCGCCCCCTCACATATCTTACAGAAAACGAAGACATACACACAACTGGAGGAACCCACATGCATTTTAAACCCATTTCTTTTTCATATATTGCAATCCTATTTCTTTTCCCCTACCGACGTTCTCCTAAGTAAGAAAAATTCAGTTGATTATCTTGCAGAAAAAAGACAATGTTTGTAGTATAGAATTTAGAGTGATATCTGTGTGTTTTCTTTATTATAAACAAGTAATGGTGAAAATAAATTGACATCAAAATAATAACCTCATGTTTTATACACCTTCATTCTTCTTCTTTCTTTTTCTCGTTTTTCTCTTCATCCCCAACGCTATTTCTAGTCCACCTTCTCTAAATCTTTCTCCTTCTCTTCCTCCTCCTCCATCAACACTATCCTTCACAAACAAGCCTGCATACCACCACGCTTAAAAATTCTTCAACATGTATTTGATTACACACCCGAGCCTCCTTTACCCCGAGGCTCCTCCACCCTTCTAACCTCGGCTGTTTGTATTCAGCCTTACTTCACTTTTACTCTCCTCTCCAACCAGCGTATCGCATTCCACACGACAACATGGAAACAACCTAACACTGAAATGAGGTAACTAGCATGTGGGAGGAAAGCTAAAAGATTGTCCTCACTAAATCACTCTTGTCAAAGGAAAACAAAATTATATAGATGAAGTTGATATAGTATGGATGCGTAGTGAAAGGTAGCGAGTGGAGAATATTTAGCTGGACTGGACGCGTGCTGCAAATCACGAGAAGTAGAAAGATGTGGCATTCCGTGGTCGCTAACATCTGGTGGGGTACGGCACTTAGCTAAGTCGGTATTTGTGCAGGAAATGTTGGGGATGACTGAGGTGTTTTCAGCAGCCTTCTAGGAGCTCTGTGTGCCGGGTAAACAGAGGCTAAAGATGGTTTAATTGTGCAGTGAGAGGCCGCCTGGGAGGAGATATTGAGAGTCTAAACCTGACTGTCTTTTGTCCTCGTCGAGTCGCTTTGCATGATTGGTTCCGCTACTTTGTTCCTTAAGTCACGAAAGGACGCGAGGCAACCGAGGGAGGACTGTGATGATCGCGTCCAGGGAGGGAGGGAGGGAGGGGAGAGGGAAAGGAAAGGGAGAAGGATGAAAGGGAGGTAGGAGATAGGGAGGAGAAATAAGAGAGGAGTAAAGAAGAAGAGAGCGAGAGAGAGAGAGAGAGAGAGAGAGAGAGAGAGAGAGAGAGAGAGAGAGAGAGAGAGAGAGAGAGAGAGAGAGAGAGAGAGAGAGAGAGAGAGAGAGAGAGAGAGAGAGAGAGAGAGAGAGAGAGAGAGAGAGAGAGAGAGAGAGAGAGAGAGAGAGAGCACAAACTCCACTGATGCTGCCACATTGCCTTGAATACGCCACTGATCCTAAAGGTACCGCCGCATGATAAAAAAAAAAATACATCCTATCTCCACAGCAATACATTCCCTCCGCCTGGGAATCAACACTCTAATCTCCGTCAGCTGACCAAACGAGGGCGGACAGTCGTGCTAGAACCTCCATGCATACCAATACGGATTCACAAAAACTATACTTCGATTCAATCTTTTCTAACAAATTATTGCAGCATTTTTTATGTTTTTGTTCACGCGTTGAGGAACAAGATATTGGTGTTGATAGAAGTACAAGTGCCTGTCTGTGTGTACAATGTCGCCAGCGTATAGGCAGTTAGTTAGGCTTCTTAGGAATAAACGAGGGGCTGCCGAAGGAAAGCCGTGTCCCCCTACTTCCATCAGCTGCCGAGTCTTCGTAATTGATGATTGCCGCGCTAATTTCGTCGTTAGTTCCGCGGATTAAAGCTCAGAACGACCATATCAGCGACGGAACAAGGTATGGGAACCTAGAAAGAGGAGGATATGGCATAATGGAGGGGAGAGACGGAGGGCGGGACGGAGAGAGGCAGGCTAGAGCGTGGTGGTGTGATGGAGAGGCAAGGCAGGAAGGAGGAAGAGGCTGGTGGCGATGCTGAGATTTTTTTTAGTTATCATGTCAAAGGAGAATTCTCATGGATGAAGTCACATCAAAGGCAGGATGTCAGGCTGAAATTTGTGGAGCAAATGATATCAGACGAGCTGACTGTGGCGGTGAAGAGAGCGAGAGTGAGGGCGCGTTTGGCCTCAGGAACACCAAATAAGATTGAATGTATGGAGACCCTGGGCCCAGGTAGTCTCTTCCTCCCCTCCACGCCACTCCACGCCTCGCCACGCCGCCGTGCCTTTGTTAACGAGAGGGTAAGAACACACGAAACACGGGGATAACGTATTATAGCCTAAGACCTTCCTCTTATTTTTCCTCTCCCACTCTTTATCCCTCCATCTCCTCCCCCTCCCCCTCTTCCTGCTCCTTCTAATCCTCTTCCATCTCCTCCTCCTCAAGCCCTACATACAACACAATGCTCATCTTCCCTCAGGCTGTTTTTATCTCTCCTCTCCTCTCATTCCCTGGCCATTTCCTTCGCCTCTCCGACAGCGTTGCCGGATCCCTCAGCCTCTACCCTTGGCGTCGCTCCTCACCTTGCTGACGACGCTGACGACCACGGAAACACGGCTTTATGGCCACCAACACTAAGGCTGACGTCTGGCGGGAGAATCACCTGCAGATTACGATGCTGTCTGACACACTTAAGGTATATTTACCTTTACACTTGTGCACTGTTCTGTGTATGGGGATCCCCACGTGGGACAAGGGAGGAAAGGAGGAGAGTAGAGAAGAAAGCGAGGAGAGGAGAAAGGGAAAACCGGTGGAGAGAAGAACGTAAAAGGAGTCTAAAAAGGGGAAAGAAAAGGAGAGGGAAACTGAAAGAGAAGCAAACACGGTTATAATAAGAGAAAGGAAGGGAATGGAGGAGCGTCAATAGTAACTTGGAATCTGACAGGAAGGAGGTAAGCAGAATGGTGGGGCGTTGGCCAGGTAGGAGCAGATCAAATCACGATGGCTAGGCATCATCTCGCTGCTGACTTGGCGATGCAAACCACGTTGGGGTGACACTGATTGCAATGTGCGGCGCGAAGGTAGTGGATTGGAGGGAAGAAATGGAAAAGAAACTGAAGGGGGTGAAGGAGGGGCGAGAGGAAAGGCGGATGAAGGGGCGATAAAGTAAGGAGGAGGAGAAGGAATAAGAGAAGGAAGAGGAAGAGGAGGAGGAGGAAGAGGAAGAGGAAGAGAAGGAAGAGGAAGAGGAAGAGGAGGAAGAGGAGGAGTAGGAGGAGGAGAAGGAGGAGACAACATGAAGACAAGAACGAATGGGAGGAAAGTGAAGTAATCTAAATATACAATCATTCACATTTTCCTTTTACGAGACTCGAAGTGAAAGTGATCTATTGAAACTTGTAGCTTCGTTTTATTTATGTGTGTGTATGTGTGTGTGTGTGTGTGTGTGTGTGTGTGTGTGTGTGTGTGTGTGTGTGTGTGTGTGTGTGTGTGTGTGTGTGTGCACCTTCCACTCCTTTTACTAATGAAAGATGCACCTGCGAGACCTTGCAAACTTAGAAAAAGACAGAGAAAAAAAAGAAGATAAAAACAGAGAACCAGAGAGAGAAAAAAAAGATAAAAACAGAGAACCAGAGAGAAAAAAAAAGAGGGGACGGGTTTCATTCTTGTCCAGCACATTATTATTTTTTTTCTTCTTCCTTTCTTCGTTTATTTCCTCGGAGTGGACAGCGAGCCTCGTGAAAGAGAGACAGTGTATGGTTCCAGGGGTTCTTAGTGGAGTCTAATGACCAGCCATTCATCCCTGCAACCTCAAGTACGGTTTAGGTCTCCTTAAACCCAGTCCACGTTTTCTTCATCCTTCGGACATCCTCCTTTTTCTTTCTCTCACTCTCTCTTTCTTAAACTCTCTCTCTTTCTCTCTCTATTATTTTTTCTTGTTAATTTTTTTTCTGTTTCCTTGATTCCGCTCTCCTCTCCCATTCCTTCACGTTTTCTTAATTCTTCAAACATCACCTTTTTTATTTCTCTCCCTCTCCCTCTCTCTTTCCTAAACTCACTCTCTCTCTCTCTCTCTCTCTCTCTCTCTCTCTCTCTCTCTCTCTCTCTCTCTCTCTCTCTCTCTCTCTCTCTCTCTCTCTCTCTCTCTCTCTCTCTATATATATATATATATATATATATATATATATATATATATATATATATATATCCCTATTTCTTGATTTCACTAACTGAACATTTTTTCTGTCTTCTTTCTTGTTTCTGCTCTTCTCTCCCATTCTTTCTTTCGCACTTTCTTCTTTCTTCCCAAGTCTTCCACTCGCCTCTTACCTTCCCCGCCACCCTCCTCCCGGCATGCTTGGTGCTCGGGACCATCACAAGAGGAAAGACTTTGATGTTTTCGTGTGTTGTGTTGAAAATGAAATTTGTGGGAACTTTGACCAGAGCAAGAGAGAAAGAAAGGGAGAGAGAGAAAGAGAGAGAGAGAAAGAGAGAGAGAGAGAGAGAGAGAGAGAGAGAGAGAGAGAGAGAGAGAGAGAGAGAGAGAGAGAGAGGATGAGATGAGGGGTTAATATTCTCTCTAACTCACTCTCTCTCTCTCTCTCGCTCTCTCTCTCTCTCTCTCTCTCTCTCTCTCTCTCTCTCTCTCTCTCTCTCTCTCTCTCTCTCTCTCTCTCTTTCCTCCTTAATCCTTATCAATGCGCCTACCTTAAATTTTACTCCATGTTATACGCTAATATATACTTCTTCTGCTTTGTGTATGTGTCCTTAAGTCTTATTCAGCTACGGTCATGATGCTCCTTGGAATCAGAATATTTTTTGTCTTGTTCTTAGTCTTTTTTTATTTTTTTTACATTAATTTTTATTTTTTTTTCATTACAAGGTCGTTCCATTATATAAATCTCACTATGCATTTCGTTCCACCCTCTCTGTCTCGTATAAACTTTTACTTTCTCCTTTTTCTTTCACTATTTCTCTGTCTGCTTACGATATTTTTTCCTCTCTCTCGTGTCTGTGTTTGTCTGCATATATATATATTTCTCTCTCTCTCTCTCTCTCTCTCTCTCTCTCTCTCTTTCTCTCTCTCTCTTTGCAGTTCATCCCAGCATCACGACAGCTCGTTTCCTTGCTGCCAACCACTACACTCAGCCGTTCATTAAGCTGCAAAATCTTGTGCTGAATTTAGACCCAACTCTCGAGACAGACCTGGAGATAACGTTGGATCTGGCGCCTAATTCTATATCATTTACGCTATTTAGAAGCCGAGGAGACGAACCGAAGCCGGACGTGTGTGGTGGAAGTAGTTTAAGCAGTAAAAAACACGTGGTTGAGGAAGGTAGGAAAAGGAATTGGGTATAGAGAGAGAGAGAGAGAGAGAAGAAAAAAAAAGAGAGTGACGAGGGAAGAAAGGAAGGGAGTGAAATAGGCATATATTCTGTATTCTGAAGCAAGCCAGGCGAGAGGTGGAAAGGAGAGGCTGGAAAGTACAAAAGTATGTCAGAGAATAAAGACGAAAGGGGCAAGAATTAGAATGAGAGGATGATGGAAGAGGAGAGAGAAAGAGTCTTATCATCTGAAAGGGTAGAAGGATGAGAGGAAGAGGAAGAGAGTGTAGGGGAGTGAGTCTAGGGAGGATTTACGTGTTATACTATCCACTTGGAACACCATAGAGCCTCCACCTGGCCAGGCAATCCCAACCTTTATCTAATCGTGTGTGGAGCATCGGGCGCCGTCCTCTGCTGCCACAAGATAACCCAGAATAAACTAGGTAAAGGGAGAGCAAACCAGATGATGTGGCCGTCCGGTTATGGCCTGAACTTGCCCCTGTGACCTTGTGTGTGTGTGTGTGTGTGTGTGTGTGTGTGTGTGTGTGTGTGTGTGTGTGTGTGTGTGTGTGTGTGTGTGTGTGTGTGTGTGTGTGTGTGTGTGTGTGTGTGTGTGTGTGTGTGTGTGTGTGTATTGTGTGTGTGATTACAGGAAAGACGTAACATAACTTAAATAATTGTAATTATTTAGTTTCCTACGCTGCAAAGATATAAATAAGCGGCGGAATTAATTAAATCAAGACATAAAAGTACATAATTAATTGTGAATACTTATTTTGCTAAATTCTCATGCTCTCTTTAACATAAAATAAACGCTTTTCATCTCGCATATGAAAAAATATTGAACGTTCCTACCTTAGAAAAAAAATCTTGCTGGAATATATTCAGTGATTCATTACTCAAAAACCGTAAATGATAAGTTGCACCAGCTGAGTTTCTTTATATTTTTACTTGTTTCTGTGAACGACCAACAAAGACTAAATATATTTAACGCTTATTTTACACACTAATTAATAGTCTAATACTTTTCCAGTAATACAGCCTGACATTATTTTATTCTCTTTCTAATAGAGGATCAGTAATCTATGTTAAGCTTAATTGCAATATGTTGTTACATGATTATAGAATTACTCAGTCGCTTTAGGATACTTGTTTTAATTATACAAGAGTATACACGGCAAGGTAAACATCATTTGTAGAAAGGAGCTGTAACCATACTTACCAATGTCATTCATAGTAATTTTGTGATAAAGAGACTGGAATGAGTAGATCAATACGTTTAATAATGAAGACAACATGAAAGTAGAAATACAGGAAAAAACAATTTGAAATCTTAAATACTATAAATGCCAGAAGAAAAATGAAGAGAAATGTGTTTGGCATAAAATGAAGATAAGAAGAGAGCATCATGAATTAGGACACAGTAAAGTTAAAGACATCTTGCTTGCAATAAAGTAATAGTGACCATGGACAGGACACGTCATGCACCGAAGAGAAAATAGATGGACAATTGGAGCAACATAATGGTAACCCAGGTATGATAAAAGAAGTAGAGGCAAACAGAGAACTAGGGTGAGAAACGCAATATGAAGTTTTGTCGGTGTGGTCTGGAATAAACGGGGAACTAAAGAGATGAGTGGAGAAGGTCTGGGAAGGTCTTTCTCCTGCACTGATATCATAGAGGCTGATAATAATGTTGTGATATTAAACCTGCAGTAGTTCGCAGACTGGTACTGAACTCTAACATTCCCTCTACCTGAATATTCTGTGACCCACGCAGGTGGACTCCTTTTATGTCAATGAGGATGATTAAAACGATAATTCCCTTTTAGTTACGCAACCCAATACCTTTTCTCATCTTTCATGTCAATCAATATGATTAAGGCGATGATTCCCTTTTAGTGGACTCGATTCAGTACCTTTCCAACCCTTTCCCCGCTGCAATTCACGACGCGTATTATTACTGTGGCCATAAATCATCATTACATATGCATCAAAAGTTTCTTAGGATTTACGTGACCAATGACATTTTCGAACTCTGATTTTGGTATAAGTTCCTGCGTCACGACCTTTGGCAGCACCGGGGAGCAGCGGGGACTCATGATGCGGAAGTACGTTGTTTCTGGAGCACGAGCAGAACGATCGTTGTATTTATGCGGCCATGAGATCGCTGTGCTATACGCCTTCCATAAACACACTACGGTAGGCTGTGTGTATACAATTTCTCCGCTTACATTCTACTCCAAATACACTCGACTCCTATTATTGTATCATGCATGAGTTCTCTTCAATTCCCTCGTCGCCTTCAAGCCTCAGCCCGCCGCCACCGCCTCTCTATTCACCAGCTGCCGCTCCGCTTCTCGCCTCGCCTCGCCTCGCCTCGTCTCGCCTTGCCTCACCCGCCTCGCCTACTGTGGTTATCGTAAAATGCTGCTCACCATGCTAGCCTTTATTGGAAGAGTAAGGGCGTGTTAGCCATGGGTGAGGTGATCTCTTTTTTTTTCTTTCTTTCTCTTTCTTATTCTCTCTCTCTCTTTCTTTCTTTCTCGTGTTGTGTGTGTGTGTGTGTGTGTGTGTGTGTGTGTGTGTGTGTGTGTGTGTGTGTGTGTGTGTGTGTGTGTGTGTGTGTGTGTTTATTATGGTTGTAAAGTAATTATGTACTTAATTACGGTGAATAAATAACTTACTAAAAAGATTCCGTGAATAACAAGCTCTTCATTAAAATCAAAACACGACTCAACTTCACAATTACGCAGCAAAATGTATAGGGAAGCATAATAATGAATACAAAAACTAGGCATTAGAACGAAAAAAAAAAGAGGAAAAATACCACGTGAGTAAGTACATTATGGTTGTGGGAATTCTTTAAGCTAAACTAGTGAGCGCTGCCAAATTAATGAACCAAATATGCTAAAACGCCCTCCGTAATGAAAGGCAAATTACCAAAAACAGAAGCTTATTTAGGGTCACCAACGATGGGACGCGAAGGTTTTGTGGATGTGTATACGTGAATGTGGGTTAGGTGCAGTAACAGTATTTACCGAAAGCTCTCCACCGTTACGAACCATGGAGATAGATTACATGGGCCTCCGCTGGCTGGTGGTGGAGCGTGCGTGCCTTAAGCTGCGACAAAGCATGACCAGCGGAACAAGTACAGTTAGTGCATTTGCATGTTCCAATTCACGGAGCAACGTACCAATTCATCTTTTGGGCGTGTACAAAGGAGGGAAGGAAATTAGTCCAATATGCTGGTGGGGTTTCTTCCAACAATCGGGGAATGGGTGAACAAGAGGTACAAGGACGCCAGGTAATGTTGCGCCGAAGTCAGTACACAGCTCCACTTTGCATATAAAACACGAGATTCACACACCCTAAATAGACTGCTCCCCGCCCCTCGACGCGTGTACTAATGACGCGTCTCCCTCACGAATTCCCGGATTATGTTTTTCATTACGGTACGATTTGGGGAGACTTTTTTTTCCTCTTTCAGCGTCGCATTCATTCACTTTGTCAGTCCAAATCTTGCTGCAATACTGGAATATGAAAATGGAAGTTGTTGTAAGTCTCGGAGCATTAATGTTTGTTGTGTCTTCATTCCTTCTGTGTCGTGGGAACAAAGGCAAGCAAGCACACGTGAATTTACATATATTGTCGCGTTTCTGAGGCGTTGTTCGTTCTTTATGATTGTCTGAAAAATAAGATTGCAAGCCACACAAGTTTTATAAGTTTCTGAACTGCCATCTTCCTCGCCACACACTACAAGGAACACGTGGGACTGGATTACTAAGACGGGATGATCAGCTGATGCACACCAGCAACCCTTCACTGCGATAACAACAGACCAACACTTGCATAATAGTAAGGTATGATAGAAACAACGAGCTATAATATGTAAGAATAGAAAAGTGTAGAGGATAAAAGAACATTTGCATTACATAAGCCAATGAGAATATCCTGCTTATACAGATAAACTAGAAAAAGTGTTGAGTGAACTTAAAGGATTGATATACTGATAAATCCTGCTATTTTTTGTTATTAAAACGCTTGACGGTACATTACTGTTGATAGGACGAATACGGAAGCCTTCTGACCGCCTTGGATGTCTAGTCTTTTACGTGGTGTAAGGCTGCACGATGAGGAACGTAAATTCTCATCATTATTATATAATTTAGTAAATAGTTGATTTCATAAGGCTACACAAGTTTCCTTCTTCTATAAAACAAACTTGTAAATTTTCTTTTCCATTGAACGAGTGCACGAGGATCTGTACTAAGTTGTTCAGAAAACAACTTACCTCCGCAGGCTGTCTTAAGATGAGTATGAATTATAAGCAGTCATGAAGGAGAATGGTAAAGATCCCTCCAGGACGGAAAGAGTTACGCAAAGCCATAAAAGGAGATATACAAAGAGAGGAATTACGTGCATGTGTCGCAATAGTTTTCAGGAAGATACAAGAGATTAAACAGCAAAGAAAGACGCTTTGAAATACGGAGAATATCACAAAGTATCTTCAGCTTACTCTCCTGAAGGGTTGTTTAATAGGCTAGAGGTGTTGACAATGTTTTATCTGCCCCAGTGTTCGTGCAGGAGAAGGCTTGTGAGGGATAAAGCTCCTCTACACTTTTAAAACGAAACTAATTTACGTGTTCGCAAGAGTCGCCACTTGGAGTCTACATTTAGTAGCTCGAGGGTCGGGGCTGATCCGTCTAATCCTTTCTGAATTTGTATTTAAGTTTAATTCTTGACATGACCTCCGAAGGGGACGGTGAGGGAGACTTACTATGAAAGGGTATTTTTGGGAGCTTTTAACCATGTTTTCTTATATTTTTAAGGCAATCAAGTCCACGGGTAAAGTAAATTGGACTCACGCGTGCACACATAAAGACACACACACACACACACACACACACACACACACACACACACACACACACACACACACACACACACACCCACCCACCCACCCATCCACACACACACACACACACACACACACACACACACACACACACACACACACACACACACACACATACACACACACACACACACAGACAGAAAGACAACAGACAGACAGACAGACAGACAGACACACACACACACACACACACACACACACACACACACACACACACACACACACACACACACACACACAGCCCCTCCCCCCATACACACATACATACATACACATACACAGCAGAATGGAGTGTCTATGAGGGAGCCTCTCTGTGTTTACCCCTTGATTACTTCCTTCGTACCCTCCTCGCTGGGGCCACCGTCAGGACGCCCCTTCCCCCGTTACGTCCACCATAATTACCCTCTTGAATAGTTAGCGTCATATACCGTATTTTTTTTTACCAGCCGAGCTAATCACTGGAAGAATGGCCTCAATATGTTACACGCCAGACTGCTTGCATACTGGACGCAGGCTGGATGGGAACATATTGCCTCAGACAATTACATCACATGCCTTGATACTGAAACGCGGGTGTAGTGTACCGTAGAGTTTTACTGAAATGGCTGAACGTTACAACAGCCGTGAGTAGGATGAGGACGAGGAGGAAAACCTATTAAACAACGTGAGAAGAATAACGATGAGGACGAAGTCTATCATAAGAAAGAGGAAAACAACGATGATGATGATAACCAAAAGTAATAATCAAAGAAGGGAGTGAAAAAGAGGGAAAGACCAAACAGGGAAGGAGACCAAAGGAGGAAGACAACGAGGAGGAGGATGAAGGGGCAAGACAGATTACACCAAAGGGGGGCCACTACCTTTCACATACAACAAAGTTATCTCCACTAAGTCCCTCTACCACCACCCACCTAAGCCTTCCCGTTCCTCTTTCTCGCCACAGAAGGCAATTTGACCCTTTAACCAAATTGTTCTGCGTGATGATGCGAGGGTGAGGGAAGGCAAACGGCTTATTT
>JAXIVD010009538.1:10000-15219 GCA_036785275.1 Cancer borealis | reverse complement strand
GAGAGAGAGAGAGAGAGGGAGAGAGGAGAGAGAGAGAGAGAGAGAGAGAGAGAGAGGAGAGAGAGAGAGAGAGAGAGAGAGAGAGAGAGAGAGAGAGTGGGTTGAAAGGAAGAGTGCGTGTGGAGGCTGAGTGGACGGAAGGAGCTATGGATGAATGACCAGACAGAGGAAGGTGGAGACTCAGAAAGGGAAGAAAGGGAGAGAGAGAGAGAGAGAGAGAGAGAGAGAGAGAGAGAGAGAGAGAGAGAGAGAGAGAGAGAGAGAGAGAGAGAGAGAGAGAGAGAGGAAGAGAGAAAGTAAGTAAGGATGAAAGTAATGGTCAATAGATGTGGAGAGTGAAAACAAGACAGGATATATAGACTAGGAGGAAAAGTAGTAGTAGTAGTAGTAGTAGTAGTAGTAGTAGTAGTAGTAGTAGTAGTAGTAGCAGTAGTAGTAGTAGTAGTAGTAGTAGTAGTAGTAGTAGTAGTAGCACAAAAAAAAACAATAGAAAAATAAAAACAAATCAACTAAACATCATCTTATATAAACAAACGAGAGAAGAAGAAAAAAAATCATTGTATCTATATTCCTCATTTCACTCCCGTCTTTACCAATCCTTTACTCTTCCTCTTCCTTTTCCTCCATCATCCCCCTTCCAAGTCAGTTCCCTTCGTCTGCATGCCCTTAGCCTCACCGCAGCTGCCACTCACTACGCTCAATAAGGACGCTTCTGATACCCTCTTCGCCTTCTTCAGGTTCACCCACTCGGAAATTGCCCACTCAGATCCCTGCCGCCACGCTCAGAAGCCCACGTGTTGAAAGAGGGAAAAGAGAGACAGAAAGAGGGAGTGAGTATCTAAAAACGTGTGTGAGGAAGGAGAGAGAGAGAGAGAGACAGAGAGAGAGAGAGAGAGAGAGAGAGAGAGAGAGAGAGAGAGAGAGAGAGAGAGAGAGAGAGAGAGAGAGAGAGAGAGAGAGAGAGAGAGAGATAATGTCTGATCTTAACAAGCGTCCCTATTATCAAATTACGTAGAAAAAGAAAGAGAAAAATATCTTCCCTAACATTCTTCTTTCTCCCTTCCTTATTTCTCCTTCCTCCTTCTCCTCCTTCTCCTATTGTGTTGTAATGACGTTGTTAATTAGTAGGTGTTGTTAAGTCAAGATAATGCATAACAAACAACGTGACACAGTGTGTTAGGTGTATGTAAATATTTACTGTGCATTAGGTGACTTCTCCATCTGGTTTTCTCATTGCACCGTTTCAGCTGCTCATCCATCATTACTTTCAATAATTAATAAATCAAATGAAAGTATTCGGAGATATCAAATGTGTTGCAGTGTTGATGGTGTCCGTCACCGTGATGATGATCCACCCCGCCTTGTGGGGTGTGGTGCCAGACGCCCACAAGCTGGTGCGTCTGGTGCACGACTGGCGGTGCGCAGGACCCCACACCTCCCTCATGGGGAAGGTGCGGGAGCTCCTGTCCACCGCCTGGTGGCTGGATCCCCTGAAGGTCGGCTCTCCAAGGGATCCCCTGAAGGAGTGCGGCATCCCCGCCGCCCTGGGCTGGCGGGAGATGCTGCCAATGATTTTGATTTGAAGGCACGTGTGGCCTGCCTTGAAGAACAGGTCATAATGGCCGACAACGAACATAAGGAATTTGTGCTTAAGTTTGTGTTGGCTTTGTGTTGCTTGGTGTTTGTGTGTGTGTTTGGCGTCCTGTTGGCGCGGTGGATCTGGGCACGATTCACCCTGGCCCGGGAAACCCGATCATCATTGGTGGTAGCTAAGATTAACCCACATAACTATGATGATCATGTCAGTGTGGAAGATTACATACTGGAACGATGCATCATTGTGCTGGTGTATGAAATGATGACCAGTGATGGTCTGATAATCAGGAAGGGAAAATACGTCCAGTTTGCAAACCACATTTCCAATGACACACACGTCTCTAGCATCGTTCTGGCACTGCCCTCGGTGGAAGGAGCAGCCAAAGTGGTCTCGCAAAAGAAAGGAAATGACGACAAGGATGCCACCAGCGTGGTGCGGAGGAGCCTGTATGTGTTAAGCAGGTTCAGGGATCGGCTGTGGAGGCCTGAAGAAACCCACCTCACCAACCTGCGAGACTGGTACAAGGTGGAAGTGTTCACCGATACAAAACGTGGGAAGCTGCACATTAAGGGAAGCAAGGACAATGTGCTCAAAGGTTACGCTGCCGTTAGGAACTTGCTGGCGGCATGGCGGTCACGGGAACACGTTGAGACTTCGTTCACTCGTGACTCACAGCCTCGTACAGTCGTTACTCATCACCTCGCTCGTTCGTTATTCGCCGATCTGTTCAATCAGTAATCGCACCGCCTCGTCTAATCGTTACTCATCGCTTCGTCCGTTCGATACTCATCGCTTCGTTCACTCGATACTCATCGCTTCGTCCGTTCGTTACTCACCGCTTCGTCTAATCGTTACTCATCGCTTCGTCCGTTCGTTACTCATCGCTTCATCCACTGAACATAGATCCACTCGCCACACTCCCAGCTTCATCCACTCACTGCCTTCACCACTCAAGA
Organism: Cancer borealis; assembly: GCA_036785275.1. Classification (NCBI taxonomy): domain Eukaryota; kingdom Metazoa; phylum Arthropoda; class Malacostraca; order Decapoda; family Cancridae; genus Cancer; species Cancer borealis. Next base: position 12,666 of record JAXIVD010009538.1, on the reverse strand, counting down.
GTCTTAACTTTAAGTTTCTCATTTTCTATTTTGACTTGTTTGGCTTTACAATTTCCTTAACCCTGAAAGTTACTGTTATGTTACTAACGTTATTAATGTTATTACTGAAACGTTTCAATAGAAATGTTTGATTTATGTGTGGCTAACACTTGTAGTAGGGAAGACGACACACACACACACACACACACACACACACACACACACACACACACACACACACACACACACACACACACACACACACTGCTTGATAGCTCAATGGAATTCTGTCACTTGGCAGACAGATGTTCACGCTTCGCTCAAGATGCAAAGTTTTCACTGATGATTGAGTAGTTACTGTCTTCCTTGAGCAAGAGGATGGGGTGTATTAGGCCAAGTTGCCATTCATTTCAAAGTAAACTAGAAGGGCACTAACAGGATAGCAATAGCCAGTTGTCTCACTTGCTTATACAAATTCCACGATAGTTTGTTTATACTACATGGTATCACATCTTTTTCCGGCCAGCTTTGGCTGGAGAGAGGGGTGGGTGGGGAGGAGCCTTCCACTTTGCTGTCCTTTTGTCTATCATATAGATATAATAGTAGTAGTGTAGCCACAAGGACAGCCTCGTTAGGTCCAGTAGGACTGTTGCTGTCTGTTCTTCCTTTGTATCCTTTGTACTTCCCTTACCAATCTCCCCTCCCCGGTCCTTCATCCTTTCCTCTCACCCTATATTCCTTACATTCCCTTACTCTTCCTTACCCTTCCGTATGTACTCCAAGGACTTCGAAGAGAGATGTAAAGAAGGCAAACCCACTTATCCTTCGTTTTTCCTTGTCTCTCCTTCCTTCCCTCCCTCCCTCCCTCTCATTCTTCCTTCTCTTCCTTCCTTTAAAACGATCCACTCAACACACCCACCTCCACCCAACAAATCCTCCACACATTTCTTTTTTGTCCACCTAATGCGTGAAACTTCTCTTCGACTCCACCTAAATCCTCCTCCTCCTCCTCCTCCTCCTCTTCCTCCTCCTCCTCCTCCTCCTTCTCCTTCTCCTTCTCCTCCTCCTCCTCCTCCTCCTCCTCCTCCTCCTCCTCCTCCTCCTCCTCCTCCTCCTCCTCCTCCTCCATCATGGGTACGTGTCATCCTATTTATTTTTACTTTCAGGTCCGGATTTGGGTGTTTAGGTTTTAAATATTTATCCATGTCATTGTCTGTCAGCGTTCAAATGTTTACTTAGTTTTTCCCGCTGTGAATCGATGGTACTACTACTACTACTACTACTACTACTACTACTACTACTAGGGTGTGGTGGTGGTGATGGTGATGGTGGTGGTGTGGTTGTAAGTCAGATCTATATACTGTCACACCTTATTTCGTTCATGCCTCCAAAACAGAACTCCCATTAGCCATACTATCCCATCCCTCCACACCTCTCTCTATCCATCCCTGAGGCTACTCCACCCTACCCTCACACCCTCATCCACCCTCCTCCTCTCTCCTCCCAAACTTTGCCTTCCCACGAGCACGTCCAAAAAACACAAAAAGAGTCAAGGTAAACACCAAACACCTCATATATATACTCTCTCTCTCTCTCTCTCTCTCTCTCTCTCTCTCTCTCTCTCTCTCTCTCTCTCTCTCTCTCTCTCTCTCTCTCTCTCTCTCTCTCTCTCTCTCTCTCTCTCTCTCTCTCTCTTACGCAAACATGAGTATCTTTATAAAAAAAAGGACAGAAGAGCGAACTCCTTGTGAAAATCGTGATCATTAGGAGCTTAAGATTCTCAAGGGCCCATGAAATCCGCTGATCACCTGAAAGCTTTGCGAGAGAGAGAGAGAGAGAGAGAGAGAGAGAGAGAGAGAGAGAGAGAGAGAGAGAGAGAGAGAGAGAGAGAGAGAGAGAGAGAGAGAGGAGAAGAAGAAAAAAAGGCAGTTACCTTTTACACGTCTGAGTAGTTTGTTCCACACACTCCTGCTCCCGAGGCAACACTTAAGAGAGGGAGAGAGAGGGTGAGGGTGTTGGAGGGAGAGGAGAGGGAAGGGAGGGAGGGAAGGAAGGCAAGCAGCAGGGAAGGAAGGCATGAAGGAAGGAAGGTGATGATTGGAGAACGAAGGAGTGAAGTGGTGGTGGTGGTGGTGGTGGTGGTGGTGGTGGTGGTGGTGGTGGTGGTGGTGGTGGTGGTGGTGGTGGTGGTGGTGGTGGTGGGTGGTGGTGGTGGGTGAGCTGTGCTGTAAGAGGATTGCATGATGATGAGGATGAAAGGAAAGAATTAGGAAGAGGAGGAGGAGGAGGAGGAGGAGGAGGAGGAGGAGGAGGAGGAGGAGGAGGGGAGGAGGAGGAGGAGGAGGAGGTAAGCAGGGAACACAGTGATAACAACAAACTGTGGAAGAAATTAAAGAAGAAAGAATAAGTGTTAAGATAAAAGAGGCGGAAGACAGCAATGCACTTAACAAAGGAACGAGAAAAGAAGGAGAAGGAAATTAAAAGTGAAGGAAGGAAGGAAGGAAGGAGTGAAGGCAGCAAATAAAGGAGTGAGGGAAGCTACTTCTTGACCTTAATTTCAAGACCAACATCATGACTGCCTCGCCTCCCGTGCCACGACACCACCACAAACACTCACTCGCACGAGACCTGCGTGAGGCCGACCGTCAGGGTGCGTTGATCCAGTGAAAGGTGATGATCCTCCTCCT
>JAXIVD010009538.1:2500-5000 GCA_036785275.1 Cancer borealis | reverse complement strand
TGTATCTCTCCTCGACTCTGTTCCATCTCTCCTTTCTTGTCATTTCAATGTTCTTCTTCCTCCTCTTTCTTTTTCTTCTTTTTCTTCTCCTCCACCTCCTGATAATGGCTGCCGGTCTGCACGTCACCTCAGGGAAATTCTAGCGTGAACCTTCGTCGTGGTGTTCAATCCTCTTCCTTCAGCTTATCAGGGAATCAAAGTCTTCTCGCGGCTTCACAAGGGCGGGGGGACCTGAGAGTAACTGTTTCCTGGAGGTCCTTGGTCTTGTTGCATCCTTCTGCTGACTTGACTTGCCTTGCCTTGCCTCGCCTTGCCTTGCTTTGCCTTCCTTCCTTTTACGTTTTCCTTGTTCTTCCTCTCCTTATTATTATTCGTATGCATGTTATTCTTACTCCGTTTTTATTTTTCTTTCTCTTCTTGTTCGTGTTCGTATTAATATTTCTTTTGGTTTTCTTTTTTCCTGTTTTTTGTGGTTTCCTTGGTGGTATTATTGTTTTCTCTAGCTTTTTGCCATTTTATTTTTCTATTCTTTACCTTATTTTTGGTATTTTCTTGATTTCCATTTACTTTTTTTCCTTCAAGTCGTGTTTTACTTCCCCGTCTTCATATTTTTGTTCTTATTTATCCTATTGTTATCATTTGTTATTTTAGCTTCTTATTCTATATATATAAATGTTCACTATACCCCCATCCCTTCCTCCTCCTCCTCCTTCTTCTTCTTCTTCTCCTGCTCCACCTCCACCTCCTCCTCCAGCACCATCACCTCTACGTCCCCTTGGCTCTATCCAATATCAAATCAAACAATATCCTCATTCACCTTCTCCTCTTATGCTACAGACTACAACAGCAACTCCTCCTCCTCTCTTTTGTCCATCGCGGGTCTTCCTTCCTTCGTCTCATAAAAGCACCGATAAAATCCAGGACACGAAAGATCGCCGCGGGGACTTACCAAAGCGGCCCGTTGTCCCCTACTGTAGCATCCCTTCCCTGAATATCAATTAAAGCAACTCGACAAGACCTTCATGCACCCCCATCTCCTCCTCCTCCTCTTCCTCTTGGGGACACACACATAAAGCAAAGGCAGGTAGTAGTACAGTGGTTACGCAGGCAGTGGCGGTCAAGGGAACTGCAATGGCCGGCGTGATGGAAATCGTGACCGCGTTAAATGAAAATGGTTCTTGGTTTAAGCGGGAGGAGTGGTGTCTGGAGGAGCGGCGGTTGGTCGTTGTGAGGGTGGAGTGTGAGGTCCCTGCCGAGGGTCAACGTTGGGCGGTGTCACTCCCTGGGATGTAAATAAAGCCTCGTTGGGGTGCCTTGTGTTGAGTCCTAGGCAGGGGTGGCAGGGGGCAGGGTGTGGGGGGCGTGAGCTGCTTCCTAATACCCAACGCCCCCACCTCTCTATTCTCTCTCTCTCTCTCTCTCTCTCTCTCTCTCTCTCTCTCTCTCTCTCTCTCTCTCTCTCTCTCTCTCTCTCTCTCTCTCTCTCTCTCTCTCTCTCAGTTGTGAATAAATGAGTTAAAACCAGGAGACGCCCCGCACACTAATATATCTTTCCTCCCGAAGGTAGTGGTCTGACCATGAATAGCAGTGGCAGGCAGTCACTTCACAAAGACCTGCTACCTACCTATATTTTCTTCATTTTCTTCTTCTATTTTCTTATTTCCATTTTTCTTCGTTATTTTTTTCTTCTTTTTCATTTTTTCTTTGTTTTCATTTTTTTCTTCTTCATCTTTTTTTCTTTTCCTCCTCCTCCTCCTCCTATTCCGCAGATGAAGGAAGAAAAATTACGTAAACTGAAGTAAGGAGAGGAAGTTTTTTTTACGAAGGTATACACACACACACACACACACACACACACACACACACACACACACACACACACACACACACACACACTGAATCAAAACAATGAAGGAAGGATGAAAAAAAAAAAAAAGTCTCAAGGTACGAAAGCTAGATAATCAACAGGTAAAGATGATGCAGGTTTGAGATGAAAACAGCAGGAGGGAGACGAGGATGATGGATTAAACTACAGGAAGATGAGGGAAGGGAAGGGTAAGTTGGCAGGGTGAGGGAAGGGTAGGTTGGCAAGGTAAGGCAAGGGTAGGTCGGCAGTAAGGTGAGGGTAGGAGGATGGGTTGAAACAGATGGTAAAGCAGGGTAAGGCTAGGCACGGTACCCACGATACCCACACGAAGTTAACTAACCTTGTGTAGTGTAAGGGTATGTGTCGTCATTTTTACAACCCTCTGCATCGTACCCTAATGGCTTGACGGTACAGCAGGGACAGGGTCGGCGTGCAGCACTGTCTATGTACGCCGTGGTGCCCCCTGCTGTACCCTGAAAGCACTAACGACTTCTCTCATTATTATATTGGACGATTTGCTATCACCTCGTTTTCATCTATTTTTTGTTTATACACTTAACTTCAGCAATCAGGTTTTTTTTTTATATTATTGACTACTACTACTACGGCTACTACTACTACTACTACTACTAC
>JAXIVD010009537.1:0-5000 GCA_036785275.1 Cancer borealis | reverse complement strand
CCTAAGTTGATGGTCTGGCTTATGAGGATGTTCACGCGATGCCCTACTACTACTATTATTTTTACTACTATTACTACTACTACCACTACTACTATCACCATCACTACTACTACTACTACTACTACTACTACTACTACTACTACTACTACGACTGCAGATTGGAAGGAAAAAATATCCATAGATTAATATACAGAGACATTACCTGTTAATAATACATTTTATTAACTTTACCGTAACATTTAGATAACTAATGCATCATTATATATATAAAAAAAATTATAAAGGGTGCTAAATTATTATACCTTAATAAGCCTAACATGCTTTTTCACCCCTGTTTATTTATTTATTTTTTCTCTCTCTCATTCTCTGTCGCATTTTCTTTCCCAGTTAAACAAAATGAGAAAAAAATGTAAATGCATAAGGTTCACAATCCGTAGCCTTATATCCGTTTTAGTGTGTGTGTGTGTGTGTGTGTGTGTGTGTGTGTGTGTGTGTGTGTGTGTGTGTGTGTGTGTGTGTGTGTGTGTGTGTGTGTGTGTGTGTGTGCAAAGTCATGGTGGAGTGTTTTTGTGTTTGATAGTCGTCAGGAAAAATGTCTGGTCTGTTTTGCATTCATTTCCATTGGGCGGAGGAGGAGGAGGAGGAGGAGGAGGAGGAGGAGGAGGAGGAAGAGGAGGAGGAGGAGGAGGAGGAGGAGGAGGAGGAGGAGGAGGAGGAGGAGGAGGAGGAGGAGGAGGAAGACGATGATGATGACCAAGACTGAAACGAACTTGAATGAAAACCACAACGAAAGAAATATAACAAAAATGAGAAAGATAATAAGAATAGCGACAGGAAGAGGAAGAGGAAGAAGAGGAGGAGGAGGAGGAGGAACACATAGGAACACATAGGAAGAACAAACAGCAACAGGCCTACTGGCCCTTACGAGGCTGTTTGTGATAAACTAGACTACACTATCTAATCTGGGATGAAGGATACAGGATAGTAAGGGTGAGGGATTCTCCCACCAGCCACGACTGGCAGGAGAGGAAGGCCAACCATGCAATATAAGTAAAAATAAATAAATAAATGCGTGGAATTAGATTAGTCTAGCCTATTACTACTGTCACTAACACTACTACCTGGCAAGCGATGTCAGGCCCCTAGCGACGTCCTTCCGAATCGAGATTTTGTAATTACTGTACATTAGAAGGAACTTGCTCAAAGTTTACTATGTTGACGAATAATGTTTTAGTTGCGGATTGGCTTCTAAGTATTTGTCCAGTCTATTTTTGAATGTATTAATTGTTTTACTGTCGACGACATTGGCGGGCAGGGAGTTCCAAACGTTAACGATCCGATTGAAAAAGAAATGTTTGGCTTCGTTTGATGTGAATCTTTTACCAGTAATCTTAAAAGTATGACGTCTTCTTGTTATATTTGATCGATCAAAAGTAATGTAATCTTCTGCATTGATATTATCAAATCCTTTAATTATCTTGAACATTTCAATTAAATCTCCTCTCATCCTTCGTTTTTCGAGGCTGAATAAGTTTAATTCTTTAAGTCTTTCTTCATAAGGTTTATTTTTCAGCCTTGGAATCATTTTCGTTATTCTACGCTGGACTCTTTCCAGTTTGTCAATGTCCTTTCTGTAATATGGGGACCAGAACTGTACGCAATATTCAAGATGAGGTCGTACTAGTGAATTATGCAGTTTTAATATGACTTTTTCTGATTTATTTTCGAAAGTACGCCCAATAAAGCCGACCAATCTGTTAGCGGTTTTAACTACCTCTGAGCAATGCTGACTGGGTTTTAAATCGCTTGATATTGTGATTCCTAGATCTTTTTCCTTGTTCACTGCAGAAAGTAGTTTTCCATTCATTTGGTACTGAACGTGATCATTATTTCTTCCGATATGTAGTACCTTACATTTATCGACGTTAAATTTCATTTGCCATTTATTGGCCCAAGACGTTAGTCGATCAAGGTCTGATTGTAAGACTTCTCTGTCACTTGTCGAAGTTACTTTACTGGCAATTTTCGTATCGTCAGCGAATTTTGATATTTTGCATGAGATCCCATCATCTATGTCATTAACATATATCAGAAACAAAATAGGGCCAAGTACTGAACCCTGTGGTACGCCACTTTTTACGTTTAACCATTGAGAGGAGACACCGTTTAAGACTACTCTCTGTTTACGTTCAGAGAGCCAGTCCTGAAGCCAATTGTAGATGCTACCAGAGATACCGTGAGTCTTTAGTTTGTTAAGCAATCGTTGATGGGGAACTTTATCAAAGGCCTTTTGAAAATCCAGATATATGATATCTACTGCTCTGCTTTCATCGTACGTGTCAAAAACATTGTAAAAGAAGTCTAATAAGTTAGTTAGACATGAACGTTTATTACGGAAACGATGTTGTGAGGGTTTAATTATATCGTTGTCTTCAAGGAATTTCACCATATTGTCACGAATGATTGTCTCCATTAATTTACATACTACTGACGTCAGACTGATTGGCCTATAATTTCCGGGTTGTGACTTGTCTCCCTTTTTGAAGATTGGGGTTACATTAGCACGTTTCCAATCTGATGGAACTTTACCAATCCTTAAGGATTTATTGAATATGATTGCAAGCGGTTTACTGATCTGATGCTTGACCTCTTTCAAGATTTTCGGGGAAATTTTATCTGGTCCAGGGGTTTTATTAGTTTTCATCTTATCAATTTTTTGTTCAACGTCATTTTCTACGATGAGTAAAACATTTAAGAAGTTTTCGGTTCTTCTAGTCTCGAGTGGTTGAAACGATGAACAATCCTCTTCTGTAAATACGGATGCAAAAAAGTTGTTTAGGATTGTAGCCATTTCATTTTCGTCGTTTGTGTGATTTCCTTGTCCTTTAGTAAGTGGACCGATATTACAGGTAAGGGCTTTTTTACTCTTAACAAAACTATAAAATTCTTTAGGATTAGATTTACATGATTCCGCTATATATTCTTCAAGGTTATTCTTGCTGCGCTTTATTAGTCTCTTAGTTTCGCGACGAACTCTGTCAAACTCAACTTTGTCATCTTGGTTTTTAGTTGATATATACTTATCGTACGCGTGTTTTTTGAGAGAGAGGCTGTTTTTTATCTCATCGTTCCACCATTTTGGTTTATTCTTCCTTGCTGAACGTCTGTAACGATACGGTACACATACTCTAATAGCTTCGTTCAGCTTTGTGGTAAAGGCCTCCCATGACCTATCAATATCTGATTCTGACTCTGACAACAGTTCACTCCAGTCAGTGTCTTCTAGAATTGTCCGCATTCTGGTGAAATTTGCCCTTTGGTAATTTGGTACCCTCTCCTTACTGTCATTTACTTTTATTTCCTTCATTTTCAAGTTGAACGTAATTATCCGATGGTCGCTTGAGCTGAAAACTGGGCCAACATTTACGTTGCTGACTATCTCTTCGCTTGTTGAAAGAATGAGGTCAAGGGTATTTAAGTCGCGCGTCGGTTCATGAACGTGTTGATGTAATTCGCTCTCTAATAAATTCGTGTACAGATCATGTCCTGCATGTGATCTTAACGGATTTCCCCATCTCGTTACTGGCAAGTTAAAATCGCCCATAATGATTGTTTCACATTGACTAATTGTTTCGGAGATTGATTCGAAAAGCAAACGGTCAATTTCAGCGGGTCTTCCTGGTGGTCTGTAAATCAATCCAAGTATTTTTCTGCTCGAGTTACTCTTTAATTCGATGAAAACTGTGTCCACTCCGTTGATGGGTTCTGTTTTAAGGGAGATCGGATGGAGCGAGCTGTGAATATATAAGATTACACCACCACCAATTTTGTTTTCTCTTTCACAGCTAAAAATTGTATAACCGGATAACTGAAATTCTGCAATGTAATCTCTGTTCGACGTGTCTAACCATGATTCTGTGACTCCTATGATATGGTACTGATCCATTGCGGCGAGAGCTTCAAGATCAGTGAATTTATTTCTGATGCTGCGAGCATTTACATAACAAACTTTAATATTCGGATCAGTAGCGTCATTTGCATTAGGATCAGTGGTGACGTTAGTAATTGGATCAGCTGTGACATTATTATTTGGCTCAGTGGTGGCATTACACGGAGAAACTATGATGTCTTTGCTGCTCTCGTCCGCTCGGCGTTTTTTGACCTATAAAGAAAAACTTTATCACTGAAAAGTCTGCCCAAACGAGCATGCCCAACACTGTTCAGGTGCAGTCCGTCGTACTGGAAAAGAAGTGGGTTATTGTAAAAGTCATCCCACAGGTTTAGGAAGTCAACACCTTCCTGTGAACAGAGGGATTCGAGTCTGTGGTTGATGATGAGCGCCTTGCCGTAGAACCTCGGTTCAGCATCTATCTTGGGAAGAATGCCTGAAATAACAATGTTATTAGACTTTGTCCTGTACTGGCGGATCATCTTCCTGTACTTTTCAAGCAACTCCTCGGGTCTTGTGGATGACACATCGTTTGTTCCTGCGTGGATGATAAAAAGAGTGTTATTGTCTGCGTCGCTGGTGACCTCTTCGCATACATCTGTTATATCGTCAAGCCTGGCTCCTGGAATACAGTAACGCTTTCTGTTATTTGGAGCGCGTCCACTGAACTCAATCAGCTGCCCACGTAGGATGGAGGGAGGAGGAGGAAGAGGAGGAGGCTTTCATCTACAATAGGCCTCCTCACCTTACTTCAGGAGATGCTTATTTTAACATCTGTGAGTAACGATAAACATCCGCTGTGAGAGGAGGGAAGAAAGAGAGGGAGAGAAGGAGGGGGGGAGGGAGGGAGAAAGAGGGGAGTGAGTGGAGGAGTTAGCAATATGAAAGAATGAGAGGGAGAGAAGGAGGGAGAGGGAGTGAGTGGGGGAGTAAGTACTATGGACGAATGAGAGGGAGAGAGGGAGGAGGAAGGAGTGATTTGGGAAGTAAGCAATTTGGAAGAGAGGAAGAAGAGAAAAAAATGAGTAAATATTGTATAAATAAAAAGAAG
>JAXIVD010009536.1:5000-15227 GCA_036785275.1 Cancer borealis | reverse complement strand
CTAACATTACAACTCACACCCACAAACACTTTCTTCACCCATTCACTCCCTTACTACACCCAATACCACCTACCACTCACCATCTCATCCACTCATCTTTTAATCCTCTTGTCATCTACTACTTACTCTCTACTCTCACCTCTCCCACCTTAGCTCCTGGACACAGACAGACTCAGTGGAGGTGCTGTTTCTCACTTTGACGATTGCGATGAATGTATTCCGGGCTATAAGCAACGCCAGACACGCACTCCCTCTCGCGGCGGAAATTGAATCTCAGCGTTGCACCAGACTCAACACAATGATTCTTTACGACCTCCTATATTGTGTGTGTTTCTGTGTGTGTGTGTGTGTGTGTGTGTGTGTGTGTGTGTGTGTGTGTGTGTGTGTGTGTGTGTGTGTGTGTGTGTGTGTGTGTGTGTGGTGTGAACTGTTGATCCTTTTGGTTTATTGTGACAGAGAGAGAGAGAGAGAGAGAGAGAGAGAGAGAGAGAGAGAGAGAGAAGAGAGAGAGAGAGAGAGAGAGAGAGAGAGAGAGAGAGAGAGAGAGAGAGAGAGAGAGAGAGAGAGAGAGAGAGAGAGAGAGAGTACCAGCATCCCCTCGTTTTACATCCCCTCACACCACTATTATTTTATCCGATTTAATGAAAACTCGTACTTTAAAGCATTGTAAAATGTGTCACCTTTTTAGATAATTTATTTTTCCTGCGAAAATACCACCTGTCGTTGCGTTATTTAATGAAAAATGACATTATTATTTTGTTGGTAAAAATGCGTATTTCATCTTTATTTTTATTTTTATTTTTATCTTGTAGGGCTTCATAATGTATAATATATGTATTATCCACACGCGCACATCACACACACACACACACACACACACACACACACACACACACACACACACACACACACACACACACACACACACACACACACACACACAGAGCTAGTCCATAAAAAAAAAAACTTGATTTGCATACATACCGACAGTTTACAAGGAAAAAAGTAGCACCTAACTCTCCCACCACCTCAACGCCCTTCCTCCCGGGGCTTGAGGCTCCCGGCGGAGGGGTCTTGACGTGGTAGTTTTACATGAATTGCGTTTATGTACCTCGGTCAAGATGGTTACCTATATTTTTAGCGTTAATATCCCATTTAAGAAGTGAGTTGTGGTGAGGAGGGCGCGGCGGACAGGTCAATAGGTCGGCCCCTCCAGGTAGCAACCAGTGTAGGGACTTGGTGGTAATTAGTAGCGTTTAACCGCGATTACCTACCTGTATGTATCTTGGGTGGTGTGGTGCGGAGCGGGGCGGGGCTGGGCTGGGTGGGGCTAAAGGGGCAAAGATAGGATTGTAACGGGATAGAGCATAGCGGATCGTGGTAAGAGTGCCCTGTAAGGAGACGGAGCGGGGTTGGGCTGGGTTGGGTTGGGTTGGGCAGTGTATGATTGCATTGGTTGAGGAATGTTAGGGTTGAGGATGGACAGAAAGTGAATAAAAAAGTGTTGGTGCGCTGCCCTGCCTCATCACTGATCTCTGTCTTGTGTAGTTACCAGAGTGAGACAGCAAGGAAGGTGTCTTAACGCTACCTTAATCGGCTTCTCGACTTCCTTTTGGGTGTAAGCTTGAAAACTGATGCTGTTAACCTCCTCTCCTTCCTGCTCCATCTCCTCCTCCTCTTTCTCCTCCTCCTCCTCCTCCTCCTCGTCTTCCTTTCACCCATGTAAGTGCCTTAAATGGTTGGTGGGGGAGTTTAACGCACTGTTGAGGCTCGATAAGTGTCCTTTCTTGTGGATGTAACTTAAGGACAACGCAGGGAAGAGGACGAGGGTGTGACGTTGAGGAGGCGTCATCCCATTACACCTGCTCTTCGTCACCCACTGCTGCTGCTGACGTGTGGCCGCCTCTCCCTCCGTCACCCGCACTGACCATTGACCTCCTCCTCCTCCTCCCCCTCCTCCTCCTCCTCCTCCTCCTCCTCCTCCTCCTCCTCCTCCTCCTCCTCTTCCTCTTCCTCTTCCTCTTCTTCCACACCCTCGCCCTTCAGAAAGCTGATCCCCGAAAAAGATGGGAGAGGGAATGGCCCTAAAACCTTTGAGTTAGGGTTTGGGGTCCAGACAATAGCGAGGTAAGGAACGAGTCTCCGAGGTAAGGGGAGGCATCTTTCTGGCCGCGAGGTGTTCTTGGATCGATACGAAACTATGACGGCAAAGGACTTGAAGAAATCCTCAAAATGGTTCTAGCAGGTGTGAAGATTTTGGCGGTGGAGCTCGTTATTGGTGAAGCAAAGGGTGTTAGGTGGTCCCTCTGGCGGTCAGGTGAAGGTGCAAACTTGGCCCATTAACCTGATACTTTAGTCGAATGATCAGGTGAGTTCAAATTTCTCCCGTTGAGGTTAACCGCTGCGGCAGGTGGTGTTCAGGCGACTTTACTGGGGAAGGAAGACATACGGAGGTGTTTGTTGCTTGCGAAATGAAAAATGGTGGGTCAGTGAGATGGGTGGAAAAGTGTGTGGGTGCGGGAGGCGGGTGAGGGAGGAGGACATGGCTGGCGAGACCGATGTTAAGATTTTGGAATTTCGTTGAGGAAAAGTTCATATAAATTCAAGACACTCCTTTCACGCCACCCAAGAGACATTTAAAGGATCGAGGAGGGTACGAAGAGGAGCCTTGGTGGAGGGAATGAAGAGGGAAAAAAGTCCCTTATTTGTGCAGGGGCCGAGAGGGGACACTTACTCATCACGGGATTGCGAGGGGAGGAAAGAAGGGTAAGAAACACGGGAAGGAGGTCAGTCGAGGGGAAATTACGCAGGGAAAAGAAGCTAGGCAGGAAAATGAAAGCCGGCGATGTTCTACAAGATGTTATATGACAAGGAAGGGAGAGGAAAGTGAATAATTGAATGAATAAGATCTAGGAGGAGGAATGAAAACCAGGAGCTAGTAGAAGGGTAAATCAGGAATAAGTACTTTACCTTGATAGATAAGGGAAGCAGGTGAGAACAGGTATACATAGAAAAAGAAGACAGGCGAGTGTTAGAGATGAGTAAAGGGAAGGGAGACGTGAGAGTACAAAGGATTACAAAGGAACATAAACAGTAACATATCTATAGGTCCTTATTTGACTGTTTGATTTAACTTCACTACACTAACTATTATTATCAGAGAAAGGGTAAAAAAGTAGAAGGCACCTCTCCATCCCTCTCCCTCCAGCCGAAGTTGGTCGGACATAAAAGAATTCATGTAGTATTGAAAAAAAGTAAGGTACGTTAACTCAAGACATCATACATATAAAAATATAAAACGTATACAGGTACTACTAGGTGAGAGGTGGAATGGGTCTTGAGATGAATACAGGTACAGGTGACAGTAAATATAGTTATGAAGTAGACATATGACAGGTGGGTGAGAAACGAACCCTGAGACTGAGCGGCACTTCATTACAGGCGGCTGATGTGTACAGGTAAAAAGTGGACAGGTGACAGAGGGAAGGTAAATGGGCTATGAGAGGAGGGGCGCGTCATCACGTGAAGGATAATGAAGCAGCTTGTCAATAACGGTGTCCTGACTGATAGCTGTCCCGCCCACCGATACATTACCACCCGCCGCTGCCTCGCCACCTGTGTACTCTGGAGCGTTGCTTTGTGGGGGTCGTCGCCGGCGTACAAGGGAAGGATCGTAGGATAGCAGGAGGACCAAACACTTAAAGGACATTGATGCATTGATTCAATTTTCCGGTGATTCTTTATTCTTGAGAGAGGATTGTGATCGGAGTAAATAAGCGAAGGTGTCATATTGTACAAGACAGGTGTAGGTGTGTTTAGTTTGGGCAATTATTAAGGTTATATGTGCGTACGTTCTCACGCACATGCTTATATGAATACACACACACACACACACACACACACACACACACACACACACACACACACACACACACACACACACACACACACACACACACACACACACACACTGGATGCCTTACATGTTCAATCTTTGTGGACCTCACCTGGCGTCTTCAGTTTGATCATCGCCTGTCAATATGAGAAAGTACTCGCAGTTTTCCTTTCTCACTACTTATTGATTCACAGCTGCGTACTCGCGTGAAGAATAAGTTATCGGGGCTGTGCGTGTTGGGTGCTGCGGTGAACACTGGAGGCGCCGAGATATTCAATTTAAAACTGAAATTTGAAATTCATCTCTGTGGAGCTTGGTTGTTTCACGCCCGGCTGCAGACTGGGGTCCCACGTGTTTGGCGGCGCGTGAGCTGTGTTAAGGGGTTAGTATGATTCTTTTCTGGGGTTTTCGCTGCTTTACTATCCTCTTAGATGCTTCCTTGATTTCCACTTCGGATCTTGTATTTCTATTCTGCACACCAAAAAATTTGTAATTATAATATTTAAAAATTTTTTTTGCCACTTTGTCAAGTTTCCTTCTGTAGCTTCCAGTGTTGGCTGCCTTATCCTTACTCCTTACCGCCTTACTCCTGTCACCTCCTACTTTCCAACCCATGTCCTAGTCCCTCCTTCTCCCCCTCCCTGTCCCCCCATTTTCTCTCATTGTCAGGCCGCAGTCACTCTCACGCTCTTTTGCAAGGACGAAAAGAGCGGCGGGAGAGGCCGAGGGCCAAGGACCAGGAGAAGGAGGAGGAACCAACCTGGCATCTGAGAAGAACACCTCAGCCTCGGTACTTATGGAGTCCTGTCGGAGCGGGACAACGCCCACACACCCGGCCCCGCGCCGCCCCGCCCCCACACGCCTCTAGTCGCCGCCCCTTGTGCACCCACCGTCCGTCTCCGACCCGACCGTCCTCGCTCCAGGCGTCTTCCTTCTACTCCTCCTCCTCCTCCTCCTCTTCCTCCTCTTCTTCCTTCTACTTCTTGCCTTCACCCACTCTCCCCCCGACGCCTGCAGCCAACAGTCCAGGTTTCTTGTTTGTTTTTATTGCGTGGGCTATTGAGGCAAATAATTAATTATACATCACTTTAATGTTCTTCCAAAACGACGGGGTGTTCTTAACCGGTTCTATCTCTCGTCCAATTCTGAGTCGTGTGCATCTTCAGTTCTCATGACAAGTGGAGGAAGAGGACGAGGACGAGGAGGAGGAGGAGGAGGAGGAGGAGGAGGAGGAACACATAGGAACACATAGGAAGAACAAACAGCAACAGGCCTACTGGCCCTTACGAGGCTGTTTGTGATAAACTAGACTACACTATCAAATCTGGGATGAAGGATACAGGATAGTAAGGGTGAGGGATTCTCCCACCAGCCACGACTGGCAGGAGAGGAAGGCCAACCATGCAATATAAGTAAAAATAAATAAATAAATGCGTGGAATTAGATTAGTCTATCCTATTACTACTGTCACTAACACTACTACCTGGCAAGCGATGTCAGGCCCCTAGCGACGTCCTTCCGAATCGAGATTTTGTAATTACTGTACATTAGAAGGAACTTGCTCAAAGTTTACTATGTTGACGAATAATGTTTTAGTTGCGGATTGGCTTCTAAGTATTTGTCCAGTCTATTTTTGAATGTATTAATTGTTTTACTGTCGACGAC
Organism: Cancer borealis; assembly: GCA_036785275.1. Lineage (NCBI taxonomy): Eukaryota > Metazoa > Arthropoda > Malacostraca > Decapoda > Cancridae > Cancer > Cancer borealis. Next base: position 9,667 of record JAXIVD010009536.1, on the reverse strand, counting down.
ATTGGCGGGCAGGGAGTTCCAAACGTTAACGATCCGATTGAAAAAGAAATGTTTGGCTTCGTTTGATGTGAATCTTTTACCAGTAATCTTAAAAGTATGACGTCTTCTTGTTATATTTGATCGATCAAAAGTAATGTAATCTTCTGCATTGATATTATCAAATCCTTTAATTATCTTGAACATTTCAATTAAATCTCCTCTCATCCTTCGTTTTTCGAGGCTGAATAAGTTTAATTCTTTAAGTCTTTCTTCATAAGGTTTATTTTTCAGCCTTGGAATCATTTTCGTTATTCTACGCTGGACTCTTTCCAGTTTGTCAATGTCCTTTCTGTAATATGGGGACCAGAACTGTACGCAATATTCAAGATGAGGTCGTACTAGTGAATTATGCAGTTTTAATATGACTTTTTCTGATTTATTTTCGAAAGTACGCCCAATAAAGCCGACCAATCTGTTAGCGGTTTTAACTACCTCTGAGCAATGCTGACTGGGTTTTAAATCGCTTGATATTGTGATTCCTAGATCTTTTTCCTTGTTCACTGCAGAAAGTAGTTTTCCATTCATTTGGTACTGAACGTGGTCATTATTTCTTCCGATATGTAGTACCTTACATTTATCAACGTTAAATTTCATTTGCCATTTTTTGGCCCAAGACGTTAGTCGATCAAGGTCTGATTGTAAGACTTCTCTGTCACTTGTCGAAGTTACTTTACTGGCAATTTTCGTATCGTCAGCGAATTTTGATATTTTGCATGAGATCCCATCATCTATGTCATTAACATATATCAGAAACAAAATAGGGCCAAGTACTGAACCCTGTGGTACGCCACTTTTTACGTTTAACCATTGAGAGGAGACACCGTTTAAGACTACTCTCTGTTTACGTTCAGAGAGCCAGTCCTGAAGCCAATTGTAGATGCTACCAGAGATACCGTGAATCTTTAGTTTGTTAAGCAATCGTTGATGGGGAACTTTATCAAAGGCCTTTTGAAAATCCAGATATATGATATCTACTGCTCTGCTTTCATCGTACGTGTCAAAAACATTGTAAAAGAAGTCTAATAAGTTAGTTAGACATGAACGTTTATTACGGAAACCATGTTGTGAGGGTTTAATTATATCGTTGTCTTCAAGGAATTTCACCATATTGTCACGAATGATTGTCTCCATTAATTTACATACTACTGACGTCAGACTGATTGGCCTATAATTTCCGGGTTGTGACTTGTCTCCCTTTTTGAAGATTGGGGTTACATTAGCACGTTTCCAATCTGATGGAACTTTACCAATCCTTAAGGATTTATTGAATATGATTGCAAGCGGTTTACTGATCTGATGCTTGACCTCTTTCAAGATTTTCGGGGAAATTTTATCTGGTCCAGGGGTTTTATTATTTTTCATCTTATCGATTTTTTGTTCAACGTCATTTTCTACGATGAGTAAATCATTTAAGAAGTTTTCGGTTCTTCTAGTCTCGAGTGGTTGAAACGATGAACAATCCTCTTCTGTAAATACGGATGCAAAAAAGTTGTTTAGGATTGTAGCCATTTCATTTTCGTCGTTTGTGTGATTTCCTTGTCCTTTAGTAAGTGGACCGATATTACAGGTAAGGGCTTTTTTACTCTTAACAAAACTATAAAATTCTTTAGGATTAGATTTACATGCTTCCGCTATATATTCTTCAAGGTTATTCTTGCTGCGCTTTATTAGTCTCTTAGTTTCGCGACGAACTCTGTCAAACTCAACTTTGTCATCTTGGTTTTTAGTTGATATATACTTATCGTACGCGTGTTTTTTGAGAGAGAGGCTGTTTTTTATCTCATCGTTCCACCATTTTGGTTTATTCTTCCTTGCTGAACGTCTGTAACGATACGGTACACATACTCTAATAGCTTCGTTCAGCTTTGTGGTAAAGGCCTCCCATGACTTATCAATATCTGATTCTGACTCTGACAACAGTTCACTCCAGTCAGTGTCTTCTAGAATTGTCCGCATTCTGGTGAAATTTGCCCTTTGATAATTTGGTACCCTCTCCTTACTGTCATTTACTTTTATTTCCTTCATTTTCAAGTTGAACGTAATTATCCGATGGTCGCTTGAGCTGAAAACTGGGCCAACATTTACGTTGCTGACTATCTCTTCGCTTGTTGAAAGAATGAGGTCAAGGGTATTTAAGTCGCGCGTCGGTTCATGAACGTGTTGATGTAATTCGCTCTCTAATAAATTCGTGTACAGGTCGTGTCCTGCATGTGATCTTAACGGATTTCCCCATCTCGTTACTGGCAAGTTAAAATCGCCCATAATGATTGTTTCACATTGACTAATTGTTTCGGAGATTGATTCGAAAAGCAAACGGTCAATTTCAGCGGGTCTTCCTGGTGGTCTGTAAATCAATCCAAGTATTTTTCTGCTCGAGTTACTCTTTAATTCGATGAAAACTGTGTCCACTCCGTTGATGGGTTCTGTTTTAAGGGAGATCGGATGGAGCGAGCTGTGAATATATAGGATTACACCACCGCCAATTTTGTTTTCTCTTTCACAGCTAAAAATTGTATAACCGGATAACTGAAATTCTGCAATGTAATCTCTGTTCGACGTGTCTAACCATGATTCTGTGACTCCTATGATATGGTACTGATCCATTGCGGCGAGAGCTTCAAGATCAGTGAATTTATTTCTGATGCTGCGAGCATTTACATAACAAACTTTAATATTCGGATCAGTAGCGTCATTAGCATTAGGATCAGTGGTGACGTTAGTAATTGGAGGAGGAGGAGGAGGAGGAGGAGGAGGAGGAGGAGGTGAAGGAGGAGGAGGAGGGGGAGGGGGTTAGGTAGGGACTCACAGCTGCATCGCCAATTCGACAAGTCCCTGGAACTGGTATGACGGGTCTGACCCGTCTCGTCCTAAAAGGAATCCAGAACGATGAGTCTTCGCGCTGCATACAACCATCGGCTGGATCACTGCCTCCAGGCTGGAACACAGAACACTGGGTAGACTGTGTGTGTGTGTGTGTGTGTGTGTGTGTGTGTGTGTGTGTGTGTGTGTGTGTGTGTGTGTGTGTGTGTGTGTGTGGGTATGTTTGTCCGTCTCTCCTTTATACGTTATCGTGATGCGATACATTGACAACAAAATTAAATCAAAGTATCAAAGGCGGCGCCACCAAAAGAACGTGTCTGATGCATGTAGACAACCTGGAGTAGACCTACGCGCTCGGCGGTGATACACGGCCGGGTCCTTCCTCTTGACATAACAAACAGTCGGCCCGGCCGGGAGAGACACTCAACAAATAGTGCGAATAAATCCACATTGGAAGGACGGGAGAGAGGCGTTATTTATGGGTGTGTGTGGCGCCGGTGGGTAGCGTGCGGGCATTGTGCAGCGGGTGGGTAGAGGGTAGCCGTGGGTGGGGGGCGGACGGGCGGAGTTATGGGACAGACGGCAGCGTTCTGGGCAGGGGGAGGGAAGGTCCATGGGCTGGCGGGGGGGAGCCTGGGTTGGCCACTTGCTTCCTCATCCTTAATGCATGCTCCGGGCGTCTTCCCTCACCACCACCACCACCGCCGCCGCCACCAAAGCAACGTGATTGTTTTACGTTAAGTCAAACAGACTCAACCAAGTCAAAGCTTAAGATAAATGGTAGAAAACGTGATGCGTAGTAAATTTTGTGTTACGTTTGTAATGCTCAGAAATATCTTTGACTATATCCATGTTTTAGGGCGGTAATGGGCTGCACATCCCGGCGACGCAGGGTAAGCTGAGGATTTTGGGAAAGTGTGGTGGTGGGTCACACGGCGCTGCGGCAGTGGGTGAGGGCGTCATCTTCCCGCCGCGTGGTTGTGGTCCCTTCCTGTTTTCCTGTTTCCGCCTGATAATGACTGCTGTTTAAATCAAATTCCGCGAGTCCAATACTTTAGTCTTGCTGCCCTTTTTGATTGGCTTCCGGACCCTGAGAGCCTGTGGTAAAGTTTAACAATAAGACTGACCTGCGACGCTGTGTTGGGCTGTCGCTGCTGGACCAACCATTTAGACAATTATAACATGATGGACCGACGCTTCATCTCAGCCGAAAGCCACCAGCCAGCTGAGCTCAATCCCCCTACCCTCACGCCCTCACGCCCGCCGCTGATGGGTGTACAGTTGTGATGGACACGGCTTACACAGTTGAAAGGCTTTGTGTTTTCGTGTGTGTATTTGTTTTTTTATGAATGTATGAATATCCAAACTGCACTGAAAACATTTATTCAGTCACTTTTGGTAATTGAATGAATGCTTTGTTCTAAGGCCACACACACACACACACACACATACACACCATGTCATTGATGGGTTGTATACACCTTCATCGCTCTTGTGAGGTGTGTGTGTGTGTGTGTGTGTGTGTGTGTGTGTGTGTGTGTGGGTGTGGGTGTGTGTGTGTGTGTGGGTTTGGGTGTGTGTGTGGGTGTGGGTGTGGGTGTGGGTGTGGGTGTGTGTGTCTGGGCGGGTGTTGTCTGGTTGAGGCTGCGCGGCGTCCTTCAATCAAAAAGCAAGTGGAGAGTTTTACCAAAATACAAGATACTTATACAAAAAACCAGTTAAGGATGAGTAACTATTGTATACTGAGGTCACGGCTGATGACTTTTCCTGCCGTGCCGCTCCTCGCATGGGGTCGCCTCAGATAAGCT
>JAXIVD010009535.1:5000-15227 GCA_036785275.1 Cancer borealis | reverse complement strand
CCACCACCACCACCACCACCACCACCACCACCACCACTATCACCACCACCACCACCACCACCACCACCACCACCACCACCACCACCACCACCACCACCACCACCACCATCAATATCAATACCTCTACCACCACCACCACACCACCACCACCACCACCACCACCACCACCACCACCACCACCACCACCACCACCACCACCACCACCACCAACGCTACCACCATCAATACCACCACCACCACCACCACCACCACCACCGCCACCACCATCACCACCACCGCCACCGCCACCACCACCACCACCACCACCACCACCGCCACCGCCGCCACCGCTACCACCATCAATACCTCCACGACCACCATTGCCACCACCACCACCACCACCTCCACCACCACCGCCCATTTCTGATCCAGAGGAGGCTGTGAATGTTCGGTCACTTGTGCCATTCTGTGAAAGCAGCCGATACATCAGCATGGTAGAACGACTTAAAAGGCTGATTGCTGGCAACACAGGGCGTCCACTCAATCCCATCGCAGCCTCTCTTGTAGTGGCTGTAAACTTCTGTCAGGTAATATTGGTTCCATACTTTATTCCATTGATTCTCTGCCTACACACACACACACACACACACACACACACACACACACACACACACACACACACACACACACACACACACACACACACACACCAAATGGGGTATCAGGATACATATTGAAGGAGTGTAGACAAGAAATGACATGATTGAGTGTTCTATTAAAACAAGAAGTCCTTAAAGAATGGAAAAGAGTTGATATAATGACTATTTACAAGAATGGAAACAAAGAAGAACCATTTAATTGCAGACCAGTGTCATTGACCAGCATAGTGTGTAAGATATGTGAGGTCATCAAGAAATAATAGACTAACATTTAGAATGAGAAGGAATAATAACAGATCGACAATTTGGACTCAGAACAGGAAGGTCATGTGTCACAAACTTATTAAGTTTTTATTCAAGAGTAATAGATATATGACAGGAAAAAGATGGATTGATGGATTGTATATTTTTAGGCTTCAAAAGGCATTCGATAAGGTTTTCCACAAGAGATTACTATGGAAGTTGAAATACATTGGATGATTGAAAGGAACATTAAAAACTGGAGGAAAAACTACCTGAAAGGAAGGGAAATGAGAACAGTAGTAAGGATGAAAAATCAGAATGTAGGGAAGTGAAAAGTGGAGTACCACAGGGATCAGTTTTGGCACCAAAAATGTTTTTAATATATGTAAATGACATGACAGAAGGAGCAAGCAGTTATATAAGTTTATTTGCAGATGATGCAAAATTACTAAGAAAGATAAGAAACCAATACTTGCATCCACTACCTTCCCCTGATCAGTGTGCCTCCCTCCTACCTGTCTATTTACCTCTCACTTCCTCCACTTGCCAGCCAGTTCACCATCCCTTATCTGTTCTTTCTTTCATCCCTGCAGCATGGGGTAAGTGCCTCAAGATTCCTTGTCCCTGAGGCACCCAACCAGTTCCAACATCCAGCCCTTGCAGATCTTTTCCTACAAGATATGGAAGCAAAAGAGGCCCTAAACCCTCCAGAACGTTGGCCTGGCATTGTAAGGATTAATATGGGCTTTTTATTTTTATTTTAAAGTAAATTCTGCTTGATTCTTACTTTGCCTAGATTTTGTTATATGTATCATGCTGGAGCCACACTTATCCTGGTTTTGTGGGGATATGGTGTTGCTTGTGAAATTATTTCTGTCCCAGGCTTTTGTTGTATTTATTGTTGACTCTAGTCCTACCCTTACCTTCCCCTGAGTCAGTTGTGGTAATATTGTTTTGAGTCCTGACAGATACCATAAGATAGGCAAGGTTGCATGGCTGGTGTGATCCTGACTGCTATAGACATTAGTGCTCAGATGTAGGGGTGGGAAGGCTAGGCTCAGATGTAGGGGTGGCAGGTGGTGGCATGGGAGATGATGTAGCATCCTCCTCCTGACGAGGGAAATCAGTCTTTGTTTTCTTTGCCCCAGCTTTCTTGTCCTTCCTTTCCTTCACCATCTTGAAGAGTGCTTGGAGAAGTGCTTGCTGTGTGGGACTAGAGTAGACTGGCTGGGCTGACTATATATATCGTATATATATCATATACATATCGTATATATATCATGGTCCGTCATAGGATGGCGTGATGTGGCGTTGCCACATCAAGACAATGATTTTTGTAATGTCGATGATGCCAGATGGCACACGAATTTCCGTAGATAATAACGATGGTCACCATTGAATCTTTATCGTACCACGATGAACCACGACACAATTACAATTCTGTTATGATGGTCCGGATTATCTCCTGATGAATGACAGTTGGAACAGAAAACTACGATTGTTTTGAACCGTTGGAAATTGTCAGGATGTAGGGAGATGACTGGGGATGCCGACGCAGCGCACCCCGATACACCATGTTTTGCTCCTTGATGGTTGGGAGCGGGTCGTAATTCTCTACCCGATGCACCAATTTCAAATGTCGCTGTCCATCGTGGTTAAAAATTGTGAATGTGTGATCCCAATCTAAGTCTTTTTCATGGTTATAGCTGGATGAGCTGAGCACCGACTGCCCTCGCCTGGGATTGAACTCGGGTCAGCGAATTGGTAGTCAGACGTGCTAACCACTGTATGGTAGCTCAGTGTATATTGTTCTGGCCTGTCACTCGGCAGAATGATGTTAGTGCTTCGCTCAAGGGGCAGAGTTTTCACTAATAATCAAGCAGTTACGGTTCTCCTTGAGCAAGAAGGTTGGGTGTGTGATATATGAAAGGTCACAACTTTACTGTTTACGTATATGAGTCTTAAACCCTCTCCAGGAGGATAATGGCTGGTCATCACGAGTCCAGGGCTTGATCCTCTAAACTGTTGGTGAATTACACCAACATATGCATCTGCACAGTTCATGCTTCTAACAAAACCATTTCGTTACATTCTTCTTTCAACTAAGCCACATACTGTGTGTATGAATATCTGGGCCATGCCATCCATCCAATATTCCGCTTCTGAATCCTATCGATCAGATATGTTTCAAAACTTCACAGCCTTAGTCACATCCTATATGACTCAGGAAGGAGATAAGGGCAGTACTAAAGTAAATAGTGCATGTGTGTCACTTGTAGTTTTACGGTTCTATAGCTAAAGTGTCTGTATGTGAAGTCAGTATTGCCTTTCTGGGCTATACACCAAAATACTACAACTTATGTTTATCGGTAATAAACTACCCTAATTTTGCTTGGCCAGAGTCATCCAGCACTGTCTCTCTTCGAAGCAGATCGAACAACATCTCCTTCAGTGAACATCTCTACTAATGCCACTTCATTGCCATTAGGTAAGAGAGAGAGAGAGAGAGAGAGAGAGAGAGAGAGAGAGAGAGAGAGAGAGAGAGAGAGAGAGAGAGAGAGAGAGAGAGAGAGAGAGAGAGAGAGAGAGAGAGAGAGAGAGAGAGAGAGAGTATTTAGGGTGGATGTGAAAGACAGACAAACAGACAGTCAGATAGATAGATGAATAAACAAAAAGAAAGATAACGGACAGATGTAGAGATATGCAATCAGATAGACAAGTATATGAAGACATTGACAGACACAGACAGATACAGTCAATAGCCAGTAAGAAGCCAGACTACAAAATAACTGTCTTATCATTTCAGGACTCAATGTAACAGACCCTGCCACTTTAGACTTTGGCACAGCAAGACCTACCACTCCAGACCTCAGCAGACCAGTCTCTGACATCATAGACCCTACCACCCTAGACACTACTACTCTAGACACTACCACCCTAGACCCTACCACCCCAGACCCTACCACCCAAAGCCTTACCACCCCAAGCCTTACCACCCCAAACATTACCATCCCAAGCCCTACCACCCCAAGCCCTACCACCCCAAGCCCTATCACCCCAAACATTACCACCCCAAGCCCTACCACCCCAAGCCCTACCACCCCAAGCCTTACCACCCCAAGCCTTACCACCCCAAGCCTTACCACCCCAAGCCCTACCACCCCAAGCCCTACCACCCCAAGCCCTACCACCCCAAACATTACCACCCTAGACCCTACCACCCTAGACCCTACCACCCCAAACATTACCACCCCAAGCCTTACCACCCCAAGCCCTACCACCCCAAGCCCTACCACCCCAAGCCTTACCACCCCAAACATTACCACCCCAAGCCCTACCACCCCAAGCCTTACCACCCCAAGCCCTACCACCCCAAGCCCTACCACCCCAAGCCCTACCACCCCAAGCCCTACCACCCCAAGCCCTACCACCCCAAACATTACCACCCCAAGCCCTACCACCCCAAGCCCTACCACCCCAAGCCTTACCACCCCAAGCCTTACCACCCCAAGCCTTACCACCTCAAACATTACCACACCAAGCCCTACCACCCCAAGCCCTACCACCCCAAGCCCTACCACCCCAAACATTACCACCCTAGACCCTACCACCCTAGACCCTACCACCCCAAACATTACCACCCCAAGCCTTACCACCCCAAGCCCTACCACCCCAAGCCCTACCACCCCAAGCCTTACCACCCCAAACATTACCACCCCAAGCCCTACCACCCCAAGCCTTACCACCCCAAGCCCTACCACCCCAAGCCCTACCACCCCAAGCCCTACCACCCCAAGCCCTACCACCCCAAGCCCTACCACCCCAAACATTACCACCCCAAGCCCTACCACCCCAAGCCCTACCACCCCAAGCCTTACCACCCCAAGCCTTACCACCTCAAACATTACCACCCCAAGCCCTACCACCCCAAGCCCTACCACCCCAAGCCCTACCACCCCAAGCCCTACCACCCCAAGCCTTACCACCCCAAACATTACCACCCCAAGCCCTACCACCCCAAGCCTTACCACCCCAAGCCCTACCACCCCAAGCCCTACCACCCCAAGCCCTACCACCCCAAGCCCTACCACCCCAAGCCCTACCACCCCAAACATTACCACCCCAAGCCCTACCACCCCAAGCCCTACCACCCCAAGCCTTACCACCCCAAGCCTTACCACCCCAAGCCTTACCACCTCAAACATTACCACACCAAGCCCTACCACCCCAAGCCCTACCACCCCAAGCCCTACCACCCCAAACATTACCACCCTAGACCCTACCACCCTAGACCCTACCACCCCAAACATTACCACCCCAAGCCTTACCACCCCAAGCCCTACCACCCCAAGCCCTACCACCCCAAGCCTTCCCACCCCAAACATTACCACCCCAAGCCCTACCACCCCAAGCCTTACCACCCCAAGCCCTACCACCCCAAGCCCTACCACCCCAAGCCCTACCACCCCAAGCCCTACCACCCCAAGCCCTACCACCCCAAACATTACCACCCCAAGCCCTACCACCCCAAGCCCTACCACCCCAAGCCTTACCACCCCAAGCCTTACCACCTCAAACATTACCACCCCAAGCCCTACCACCCCAAGCCCTACCACCCCAAGCCCTACCACCCCAAGCCCTACCACCCCAAACATTACCACCCCAAAAATTACCACCCCAAGCCTTACCACTCCAAGCCCTACCACCCCAAGCCTTACCACCCCAAACATTACCACCCCAAACATTACCACCCCAAATATTACCACCCCAAGCCTTACCACCCCAAGCCCTACCACCCCAAACATTACCACCCCAAGCCTTACCACCCCAAGCCCTACCACCCCAAACATTACCACCCCAAGCCTTACCATCCCAAGCCTTACCACCCCAAGCCTTACCACCCCAAACATTACCACCCCAAACATTACCACCCCAAGCCTTACCACCCCAAGCCCTACCACCCCAAGCCCTACCACCCCAAGCCTTATCACCCCAAACATTACCACCCCAAGCCTTACCATCCCAAGCCTTACCATCCCAAGCCTTACCACCCCAAACATTACCACCCCAAACATTACCACCCCAAACATTACCACCCCAAGCCTTACCACCCCAAGCCCTACCACCCCAAGCCCTACCACCCCAAGCCCTACCACCCCAAGCCCTACCACTCCAAGCCCTACCACCCCAAGCCCTACCACCCCAAACATTACCACCCCAAGCCCTACCACCCCAAGCCCTACCACCCCAAGCCTTACTACCCCAAGCCTTACCACCCCAAGCCTTACTACCCCAAGCCTTACCACCCCAAACATTACCACCCCAAACATTACCACCCCAAACACTACCACCCCAAACATTACCACCCCAAACATTACCACCCCAAGCCTTACCATCCCAAACATTACCACCCCAAGCCTTACCACCCCAAGCCTTACCACCCCAAACATTACCACCCCAAACATTACCATCCCAAGCCTTATCACCCCAAGCCTTACCACCCCAAGCCTTACCACCCCAAGCCTTACCACCCCAAGCCTTACCACCCCAAACATTACCACCCCAAACATTACCACCCCAAGCCTTACCACCCCAAGCCCTACCACACCAAACATTACCACCCCAAACATTACCACCCCAAGCCTTACCACCCCAAACATTACCACCCCAAACACTACCACCCCAAGCCTTACCACCCCAAACATTACCACCCCAAGCCTTACCACCCCAAACACTACCACCCCAAGCCTTACCACCCCAAACATTACCACCCCAAGCCTTACCACCCCAAACATTACCACCCCAAGCCTTACCACCCAAAACATTACCACCCCAAGCCTTACCACCCCAAACATTACCACCCCAAGCCTTACCACCCCAAACATTACCACCCCAAACACTACCACCCCAAGCCTTACCACCCCAAACATTACCACCCCAAGCCTTACCACCCCAAACATTACCACCCCAAGCCTTACCACCCCAAACATTACCACCCCAAGCCTTACCACCCCAAACATTACCACCCCAAGCCTTACCACCCCAAACATTACCACACCAAACATTACCACCCCAAACACTACCTCTTTAACCCTAAGTCAGATTAACACAAGCTCTGAGGATCCGGACACCCTGGATTCAGAGAAAAAGGCTGACTCAGGTCCAAGGCAGGTCAATAGTGACACTGTTGAGGGTCGAGGAGCATTCGGTTGTGGTGGTTCACTTATTTCCCCATACCATGTGTTGACAGCTGCCCACTGCCTGCTTGATCCTGGTCTGAGTTCAGGTCCAGTTCCAAAGTTTCGCAAGTATGTAGCTCACTTCATCATGATTGTCATCATTGTCATTTACTTATTCATTAATTGATTAATTTATTTGAAAATATTTTCATTTCTTTTTCTTTTGTGTGTGTGTTTATCCCCTATGATAGCAGCCTGTTGAAACTAGATGTTGCCTTGTATTCAACCCAGAGGAGCTCAGGGATAGTGTTATGTAGCATCACAAGGCACCAGCGGGTGGGGTTTTAATTTATATGTGCTGAAGTGAGTTTGCGTGCAGGTTAGTGATGAAGTTGGCCCACTGAAGCAAAGTTCAAACTCATATCATACCGAAGGATGCTCAAGAACAGTTCTGGTGTGGGCTTAAGATGACTTCATTATTGCAAGTTATGATAATTGTTCTTGACAATTGAAATTAAGACATTGATGCGGTTGTAAAACAGCAAACCCCGGCTGATACTTTGAATGCATATATATATATATATATATATATATATATATATATATATATATATATATATATATATATATATATATATATATATGTATTCAAAGTCTCAGCCGGGGTTTGCTGTTTTACAACCGCATCAATGTCTTAATTTCAATTGTCAAAATTAATGTGAAGATGTTCACAAATTCCATTGAGTGACGAAGATAGATAATCATGTCTGAGAAGGCAGCAGCACTTTGGACGAATTTCTGATAATAATTCATATAAAAATAGATAATTTCATTATCTTTTTTTCTTCTTCAAATATCAAAATGCAATAAAACATTGTTATAGGCGTGGGATGCATTCCTCAAAATTGACGGATAGTGTGAAAACACATAATGTGAATTATTATTGGAATAGAGAAAAGGAAATGCATTCCGAAAGTCTTCGTAAATTTTTCTTAATTTAATTTATTTTATTTTAATATTTTATTTTAATTTCATACATACTCATAGACAATATTCCCACACAAACCCTAGAAACCTGATAGAAAGTAGTAGACTATATGTTTAGATAATACTTATTCCCAAATCTTCTTTTTTATCAAGTCATGATTATTGCAGAACACTTAGTTTTGTTAGTGGAAACCTGACAATCAACCTGACAACACTCAGCTTTATCTGGTTTTTGGATAGAATAACATAAATTTTTGGTAGCTTTAACCATCACACCTGCAGTTCACGTGTAATAGCTTGCGTTTTGAAACAATTAAAAATTGATATAAAAGAGTAAGCAGCCATGCAAATACTACAGTTAGGAATTGAACCAACCCTTGACAGCGTACCAGTGCTTTACCAATTGGACCTTAATGATCTCCAAGGTCCAAGTGGAGTTTGGTTGATGGTGACTGTTCTGTCACTACAAATGGTTTTGCTAGAGTCACCAGAAGGCACAACGGCTGGGTGAAAAGGATAATTCCTAAAAATTTTGTAAGAGCAATAATATTTATCAAACATGCAAACAACAATGGTGTCTTGAATTGTGAGTGCTTCAGACCATTGGCAAGGCTTTGTGAACATTCACTTTGTTTCAAGATGGATGTTCACAATGGTTAATGACCTCATAAAGACATGAAAATTAATGTGCTCCTAAAATTTTTTTTTAACATATGAAAATGTTATGGTTGAAAATTGATGGATTATTTAACAAAATAAACAAAGGACAGGAAACATAGACATTAACAAAGAAATAAGACTGATTTCATGAAGTAACTTGTTTGCCTTCAGTGTTTTTATGATAAGCAAACTGTTTTAAAGGACAGCATTAGTAAGGAACTCAAAGTTTCAAGGAATAGTATCAGCTAAAAAAGATGCAAAATTAGAGCTACATTCACCCAACAGTCTCGGTCTTAGAGTCAGCCCACAAAGTTTCTATTACTAATTCAAGATGCATTATTTAACTGTTGGAATTCACTTAACACATTTAGTCACTTCTCACCCAGCAGCTGTTTCCTCTCCTTGGCAGGCCATCCATCGTGAGGCTCGGCGAGGTGAACTTTGACCGTGTGGATGAGAGTCAGGCCTTTGACTACGATGTAGTGGGAGTGCAAGTACATGAGGGATATGCTCTTCCGAGCAAGTATAATGACATAGCCATCCTCACCCTCAAGTACCCAGTGAGTAGATTGGGCATTTATCCAACCCTCCTACCCAACACATTTTTTTTCCAAACTTTACTGATAAGAACATCAGTGGATATTGTGTTCCATTGTAATCTACTGCCTTACACGGCATTTTTCGTCTGCTCTTTTGTTTGATGTCTTCTAGATATCTTCTTAATGACATCTGGCATTTGTAGGAAAAAGAAAAGAATATATATATATATATATATATATATATATATATATATATATATATATATATATATATATATAAGAAATTGTATGCACCAAAAGGCATAGTTGATTTATTTCCTTTTGCAAAGGTCTGCCCAAAGGACAAAGGTGTCAGAGAAATCAAGGTATCAAGAATATATAGATTTTATTGCATTACATTTCCAACAAACTCTTACATGTGTTATGATGATAATCAATATGACAGGAATGATGTAGTAAACTATCATGTGTGTGTCTTCTTTAGGTTGAGTTCAATGAGGCGTTGCGTCCTTACTGCCTGCCTGGCCGGGATGAGGACCTAGTTGGCCGCATTTGCACGGTGGCAGGCTGGGGCAGAAAAACAGCAGATGGTGAGGAGGTGAAGGGATTAGTGCTCAGACTGAGGATGAGAATGTCAGCACCATTAATATTGATATCACTTTTTGCTAATTTAGTGCACAAAGGCCCACTAAATTGGTGTATTAAATTAAGCATATATTGCACCCTCAGAAAAATCTAACAGGTATCCAGTGTCAACAGTAATTTTTGATGCAAATGTATGTATATCTTGAAAAAAAAATGGAAATCTGTTATTTAGTCAACCTTAAGATCAAAGTTTTGCCGGAGAACGAGACAAACCTTTTCCGCCCACCATTATTAGTCCTTCCTTTGGTGTTGTGTGTCCTCCACCATTGTGTGTTGCTGCACCTACCTGCACTCCAACCTCACACACCATGGGATGAAAACCATCAAAATCAATGT
>JAXIVD010009534.1:10000-15230 GCA_036785275.1 Cancer borealis | reverse complement strand
CTCTCCCTCAAAATCTCCCTCCAACCCTCCACTTCCGTACCTAACCCCAACTTTTCCTCCAATCCGACCCTCCTTTTCCTCTCTTCTTCCCTCCCTCCCCCGTCATCCGTCAGCCACTCAGCGACGCGCCAGCCCGTGACGTCATTGCTAACTTAGCGGAAAATTGGAGGAAATTGTAGCTGAATACAAATATCCCAACGAAGTAATAATGGAGAGGTGACGCGGCAGGAGGGAGGGAGGGAAGGGAGGGAAGGGAGGGAGGGAGAGAAGGGAGAGGAAGGGAGGGAGGGAGAAGGGGAGGTAAAAGGGGGAAAGAAATAGGTGGCAAAGAAATAGAATGGATGTGTTGTATTGAGGAAGTGATAAGTATGGGAGAGGAAGGAATGTATGTACTGAACGTAGGGTGAAGGGCGATGGCGTGGAAGGGGAACAGCAGGAGGAGGAGGAGGAGGAGGAGGAGGAGGAGGAGGAGGAGGAGGAGGAGGAGGAGGAGGAGGAGGAGAAGTGAAGCGAGTTACAGATTATTATTAGAGTGAACGAGAGGTATTTATTAAGTAGGTGTGTTGTGGTAATGAGAGAGAAAAAAAAGAAGAATCCAGCGTCTCATCCCCTCACTACTTCTCTCCTCACATCCCTCCCCTCACCCACCTACTCTCTCCCTTCACTCTCCATACCTTTATCTTCCATACCAACTCAGCATCCCCCTTCACACATGCATCCTCCCCTCATACTTCCCCTCACACAGTCCCTTCACTCCCCTATCCCACCCTTCCATCCCTCACCCCTTCTTCCTCCTCCTCCTCCCCTTCCTCCCTTCCCCTCGGCCGGTGTATCCAGTTCGATAAATCATATGATCTCCCTTTTTCCTCTCGGATCTGGCAAGGTAACGCTTAATATGTGTTCGCTTATTACGCGGGAAGGTAATAACACGTGTTTTGTCTGGCTGTTTTTACGTCTGGCTTCGCATCCTCGTTTGTAATACTCGGGGTGAGCGAGCGGGAGGGACGCGGCCTCACTTCCATTCTTTCCTCGTCCTCTTGAAACGATCTCGAGGTTAAATATTCGTGAGGCTGATTAAGAGGGAGGAGGTTTTAGCTGGTTGGATGAGGCGTTGTGAGTGTGAGTGGGCTCGTAGGTGAATGGGTGGAAAGTGTGTTTGTGTGTGTGTGTGTGTGTGTGTGTGTGTGTGTGTGTGTGTGTGTGTGTGTGTGTGTGTGTGTGTGTGTGTGTGTGTTATATTAGGTATTGTGAGTTTTCTTCTTGTGTGTTTACTTTGTTCTTTATTTTCTTTTGTGTGCATGTTTTCACCCATCTCTCTCTCTCTCTCTCTCTCTCTCTCTCTCTCTCTCTCTCTCTCTCTCTCTCTCTCTCTCTCTCTCTCTCTCTCTCTCTCTCTCTCTCTCTCTCCATCTATCTCTCTATACATTTATCTCTCTCTCTCTCTCTCTCTCTCTCTCTCTCTCTCTCTCTCTCTCTCTCTCTCTCTCTCTCTCTCTCCTCTCTCTCTCTCTCTTTGTTACAAGCAGCCATTCATTTTTTCTTTAATTTTTCTTCATCTCTCCATCTTTGCATTTATTTGTCTTACCTTCCCTTCCGTGTACATTAAGTTTCCTTGTTGACATCGTAAGCATCAGGGATTGACTCCTTTCGGGTGGTGGCGGATCCTCTTGTTTATTTTACTCATTTGCTTTCTCGCGTATATTTTCTCCGCATTCCTTCGTTATCATCATTCACTTAGCAATTCTCGTCACTTTTGTTACTAACTGCCAAGCCTGTGTGTGTACTTACTTTACACTGGCGCCTTGCTGGTACGGCCTTTGTTGCTGCTTCTTAGGAGGAAAGGAAAGGAAAGGAGAAAAGAAAGGAAAGGAGGAGGAAATGAAAATCTCAATGTGAATTATTTGTTTATTTGTTCAAAAATCTATGTACTAGAAATGGGTGAACCTTTATTTTTTTTTTCTAAAACGGAAGGAAGGTGCATGAGTCATCCTCTCGCGAAGGGAGGTCACAGAGGCCCGTTGAGGGGGTGTGGCCGGCCCTCAGCGGCTCGCCACACCTTCCCTTTGGTGATTCAGTGTAGCAGGGCAGCCAGTGTGACCTGAAGTTGGGAGGTCACACTAGAGGAGTGTTCATGGCCCCTGTGTCGTCCTGGGGAGGGGAGGGACCCGTACACTCTTCCCTCTTCAGGTCACGTGTGTGGGTCGTCTGCCGCGAGTGGTTCTTACTTCTACGACCTTAGGAAGGCATTTTGATTGGCTGAATGTGGGTGGCGAGAGAGTCGGTGACTGACTCCCAGGCGTGACTATGACTAGGGATGTGTGTGTGTGTGTCTTCACGGCAGACGACCCGCCACCTCATGACTGATGACTGCCTCCTCAATACTCTACATCTCTGTGAAAGACTTGTTGGTGTTTTAGATTTCACGTTGTCCAAAGTGATGTAACAATGGCCGCGGTGGTGCACAAGGGCGGTGAGGGCGGCCCTGGGTTGTCGACGCGGCCGCGGCAGCAGCGGCGGGCGGCGGGTTCCCGCGTCCTCGCCACTAATACTGTCACTCACAGTCTTACCAGTAATACTAAACTTAGGCTTGAAGTGCATAACTTTAAGTTAATGGATCAAAGGTGAAGGAATGTGCCCACAGTACAATGCTATAGAGTCTGTACACCTTTATACAAGCTACGCTTATGTACAACAACACCATTTGGCACTATTACAGCACTATACCGTGTGCTAGAGTTACGTAAGTATGTCTAAAGTGTATAGAGGTATGTATATGTATATATACATAAACATATGTATCTATACATGTACCGGACGCGAAGACACTACAGCAGCATGACCGTGACGTTGGCCGGGACGGCGGGACCCGGGCCAGCGTCGGGCCAGTCTGGGTGGGGCAAGGCCCCGCGGTGTGCCCGGCGGCAGCCTCACCCTCAGTATGTGATCGTAACGCCTATGTATGTATGTACGTGGACAAGGAAAAAGAATCGCGTTGCTTGAGCCTCGTGAGCCCGTGTGGCGCAGCGACATCGTAACAGTTTGTGTTTCGGTCACAGTTCTGGCTCAGAGTAACGTGTTAATGGTGCAGCACAACATTGTCACAAGCGTATGTCCCTTGGTGAAGGTGCAGCGGAGCCTCGTCCTTCACGGTGGAGGTGAGCGGCGCGGGCACGCAGGCGCTAAGGGGGTGTGGTATCTGTTCTACTCTGGCACTCATGTTCACCCGCGACACCCGCGCCCGCGGCTGCTGGCACTGGCACATTTTCGAAGCTTTGTTTGATTATCATCTGCATTTGAGCATTATGGACTTGGTGGAGCATTGTCCCGACGCACGGTGGAGCAGCCCCGCCCGGGTGGTAATGAAATACACACTAGCGACTCTTGCTCTCGAGAGACATTATTCCTCACTTGTCGCGCTGCCCGCCTCTCCACCAACACTAATGGGACGGCCAGCACGACCTTCGCAGTTTATTTAACACAATATGACGCACTGGTGACGGGACTGTTCCTTCCCAGCATGAGGCGTGGTGTGTGTGCACCTGCTTGACAGCCTGTCTGGGATGTACACACGGGACTCCGAGGGTCGCTTGGCGGTGGTTGCCGTTACCTGCCTGTGTGTGTGTGTGTGGTGATGGCAGGTGAAACAAGAGTGGAGTTTCTCGAGGCTGCAGCTTCCTTACCGCCTTCCTTTCCTCCGTCTCTCACGCCCTCCCTCGTGGCTGCCAACTCGAGCTTGGCACTAACAGTGTATTTACAAAAACGAACGTAAGATGTCATGGTGTTAGCATGATGTGCAGAAACTGTTCGGCAGAAAAGAACGATAAACAGCTACCCTGAGGATCTCTATTGCTTTGAAGAACGGTCGGTGCTTCGGGGACACCGGTGAGTGGGGCGGCGCGCCCCGCACGCTGGCGGGTCGGTGTGTCTGGCGTGGCAGCGAGGGTATCGTTACTCTCCATGTGATCACGAGTCCTTTGCCGGGCAAGAATATCTCCCTAGTGAGGTACATTTGCTTCACTCCCACCTTCACTCTCCTTTCTCCTCATCCTCACCTCTGTAGACACAGCTCCCCTACCCCTTCCCTTCCTTTCCCTTCCCATCCCCAGCCCCGCCGTGTTCGTTCATCGGTTCGTTGGTCGTGGCCACCAACGCACAAGGTCATGTCGGCATGAGGGACACGCTCACCACTACTACCATTAGGATCACAAGTACTGCAGCTACGTACCACTACTCCCGCTAATGCCGACCCTGCGAGGAGGGACACTGAGATAAGGCATAACAAGGCGCTTCGAGTGCCGCCTCCCCCCGCCTGTGGACGCCTTCGTTGGGGCCCGGTCAGGCAGGTCTCTGTGGGCCTTGAGCCTCGAGTCTCAGGTGTGGACTCGACCAGGTGGAAGTGAATTTGGCGACGTGCGTGTTTGCTCCACTAAGCTTCTCCACCACACACAGGGATCAGTCCTCCTGCTCCCTGGGCTGGCGGAGGGGCGTGACGTCATCAACTCACCTGTCTTAGAGCTAATTAACCTTACCGTCGAAGGTGACTTACTGCCTTTATGACTAACACAGGAACAAGGTCGTTCGGCGATCACGTGACAGCTATAAATACTTTTTTTTTATAACAATGGTATCATCTCTACCCTGTGTACGTATGTAAGTAGGTATGTGTACAAAACTGACATGGGCATACACAGACATGCATACACGCGACACACAGAGGACACAGGCAGCACGTGTCCATCCATCACTTGTCTGTCAAGCGAACATTTTTTTTGTTTGTTTTTGTTTTCTTTCCTCCACATTATTTACCTTATACTAAAGAAAAAAAACTAATTTAATGTTACTCTGCCTGAATGTGGAGGCTGGACACACACACACACACACACACACACACACACACACACACACACACACACACACACACACACACACACACACACACACAAACAACTTTTCGAAGCTTCATTTCTGCCAGTGACGCTTCGTAACACCTAAGTCTTAGTGCTTCAACTCCACCAAACACGGACTATAAGGACTTGATTTGCGTCCACCGCTTTGTATGAGTGGTGCCGGCCGGGGGGGGGGGGAAGGGCGGCGGGGGGGGGTAGGGGGAGAGAGGTAGAGAAGGGAGGTGGAGGGAAGAAGGGTGTGAGAGGAGGATTCAAATGGGACAGATTCACACTGGTTCACTTGTGTTCATTGTTCGCTTGAAGTTCATCCTAAATTTTAAAGG
>JAXIVD010009534.1:0-2500 GCA_036785275.1 Cancer borealis | reverse complement strand
TTGATCAGGGAATTTACGTGATAATCCTTGGACGTGGAGGCGAGATGGCGGGACGGGGCGGGGGGGGTGAGGGAGGGAAGGAGGGAGGGAGGGAGAGCGGGAGGGAGGGCGATGGTGTAGGGAAGGAAAGAAGGATAAATGAGTGGGTGGCGAAGAGAGAGAGAGAGAAAGAGAGAGAAAGCGAGAGAGAGAGAAAAAAAAGTTGTAATCAGAATTGGAAAACAAAGACAGAATAGAAAAAAAAATGTCGAGGAAAAATATACGAGATTCACGTAAACTAAGAATCATAAAACAACATTCAATCATCTACCTCGTGTGTGTGTGTGTGTGTGTATGTGTGTGTGTGTGTGTGTGTGTGTGTGTGTGTGTGTGTGTGTGTGTGTGTGTGTGTGTGTGTGTGTGTGTGTGTGTGTGTGCGTGTGTGTGTGTGTGTGTGTATGTGTGTGTGTGTGTACGTTGTGTGTGTGTGTGTGTGCAGGCTCAGGTGTTTCAGATAAACACGTGCGTGGTGGCCGCTGTTGGATGAGCTGAAACTAATCACATTGTTACCGAGACGAGCTGCTACGATATTGCTACTCTCCCCTCACTCTCTCCCCTCACTCTCTCCCCTCACTCTCTCCCCTCACTATCTCCCCTCACTCTCTCCCCTCACTCTCTCCCCTCACCTCTCCTCTCACTCTCTCCCCTCACTCTCTCCCCTCACCTCTCCGCTTATCCTCACATCACCCTCACATCTCCCTCATATATTTTCTTCTCTCCCTAGCATCCTCTTCCTTCTCCTATTCTACTCATCTTTCTCCCTCTCTCCTCTACCTCATTCTTCTCCTTCCTCCTTTGCTCATCTTTACAGCTGTTTTCCCCTCTTCCTCCCTTGCTACTTCCCTCTCTCCCTCATTACTTTCACTTCTATCTTCCCTCTTCTCTTGTTTCTTTCCCATTTCCCTCGTTTTTTGTCTTTTTTTTATCATTCCCTTCTATCTCCCTTTCCTCCCCACTTCTTTTCTTCTTACCTCCCCTCTTCTTTACACCTTCGCCTCCCCTCCACCGCCCTCTTCTCCCCTCTCGTTGTCCTCGTAAGTTCCCTCACTTGGCCTCTTATACTAACTTCCATACTATCCCTCCCTCCTTTCCTCCCTCCCTCCCTCCCTCCCTCCCTCCTGTACTTCCTCACCTTTGTGTTTTCCTTCTCTTCTCCTCCTCCTCTCTTCGTCCTCCTTCCCATCCTTTCCCTCCCTCACCTTTATTTACCCTCCATCCTTTCCTCTTCCTTCTCACCCTTACTTCCTTCCTTCTCTCCCTCCCTTATCCCCTCTTTCCTCCCGTTTCCTCCCACCCCCCCTCCTTTGCTGCCCTTGTTATCCCTACTTCCCTCTCTGCATTTCCTCTTTCCTCCCTATATCCTTTAATTTTTTTCTCTCCATTCCCATTTATTTTCCTCCTCCACAGTCTCTCTACCTCTTGTTCTTCTTCATATCTCCATGTTTTCTCTCCAAGCCTCCATATCCTCTACCCCCCCGACCCCTTTCTACCTCCTTATTCCCCTCAATATACTCCTGTTTTTTTTTCCTCTCTCCCCTTTCCCTCCCTCCTTTTCTCTCCACTCACCTTCCTTCTATTACAGTGTTGCCAAATCAAGGGAAACACACACACACACACACACACACACACACACACACACACACACACACACACACACACACACACACACACACACACACACACACACACACACACGAGAAGACATGGCAACGCTGCTTTACCTGGATTCCTTGTCTACCTGTGTTGACTAATTAGTTTCCTGCCAAGTTCTTGATTCTTATGATATTCAACGAAGTCCAATCCAGCTCCTTGACGCTAACTGTGTTTTGTTACCTGGAGGAGGAGGAGGAGGAGGAGGAGGAGGAGGAGGAGGAGGAGGAGGAGGAAGAAGAAGGAAGAAGGAAGGAAGGAAGGAAGGAAGGAGAGAGAGAGAGAGAGAGAGAGAGAGAGAGAGAGAGAGAGAGAGAGAGAGAGAGAGAGAGAGAGAGAGAGAGAGAGAGAGAGAGAGAGAGAGAGAGAGAGAGAGAGATGTGGGCAGGAGGGAAGACAAGACCAACACGAGGGGAAAAAGAGAGGAAATGAGGGAGGGAGAGAGATAGAGGCAGGGAGGGAAAGGGGGAGAGAGAGGCAGGGAGGGAGGAAAGGGAGGGAGAGAGAGAGAGAGAGAGAGGAGTAACATCCCCTACAGGAAGTCCATTAAACTCTCCCTCGAACCAAAATTGAATTACTTAATCGGTAAGACAACAGTCATTGCAAAAATCTCACGGCGTCAGAATCCGGCCAAGATGAGATGGTGTGTGTGTGTGTGTGTGTGTGTGTGTGTGTGTGTGTGTGTGTGTGTGTCTGTGTGTGTGTGTGTGTGTGTGTGTGTGTGTGTGTGTGTGTGTGTGTGTGTGTGTGTGTGTGTGTGTGTTTCACTATAATTATTTCTTTGTTTTTATCTGTTCTGGTTTTGTTTCCA
>JAXIVD010009533.1:2500-15231 GCA_036785275.1 Cancer borealis | reverse complement strand
ATTGTGTTCGTTGTTGTTATTGTTTGTGGTAGAGGTTATAATATTTCCCTCTTGTTATATTACACACACACACACACACACACACACACACACACCACACACACACACACACACACACAGAGGAAAGGGGGAAAGGAAGCAGGAAGTGTAAACAGTACCCCCCTCCCTCCCCTTCCCTCCTTCCCCCTTCCCTTCCCCTTCCCCCTCCCCTTCTCCCCTCTACCCTTCCCCCTTTCCCTTCCCCTCTTCCCCTTACCTGACCATCCTGTAGTTACCTTTTCCTCTGAACTGGCAGGTAACTGACTGTCCTTTCCATCCCACACCCCCCTTCCTTTCCTTCCCCCTTCCCTCCCATCCCTCTCCTCCCCTCCCCTCCTTCCCTTCCCTTCCCTTCCCTTCCCTTCCCTTCCCTCCCCTCACGCCCATCCCCGCCCATCTGTCTGCTACTGTTCTCACACTCATCTCACGCCCTCCCTTCTGTCTGTAAAAAAGTTTGTTGTGTGTCCTCGTAATAAGGGAGGAGAAGAGAGTGTGTGGTGTACGTCTGTGTGTATGTGTGGCTGTGTCTATGTTTGAAGTTATCTTGTCTGTGTCTAGTGTTCAGTTCTCTTGTTTTTCTCTCTTTCTTTTTTGTCTGTGTGTGTCTGTGTCTGTGTGTGTTTTTATCGTGTCTGTGTATGTGTTCAGTCCTGTTGTTCTCTCTCTTTCTTTTGTTTGTGTTGTGTTTTTTATTCCTGTCTGTGTCTTATTCTCTCTGTTTCTTTTTGTCTGTGTGTCTGTGTCTGTGTCTGTGTCTGTGTTGTGTCTGTGTCTGTGTCTGTGTCTGTGTTGTGTCTGTGTCTGTGTCTGTGTCTGTGTCTGTGTCTGTGTTTGTGTTGTGTCTGTGTCTGTGTCTGTGTGGTAATGACATCGTAGTTTTATTTAGCGTAATGCACAGTCACTCCTGATTGGAAATTGCAAGTGTGGGAAGGCCAAGAACGTTATCAATTTCTACTTGGGACATTATTTATTTTTTTCACTTTCCTCTTTCCTCCCTTTCCCTTCCCTCCCCTTCCCTTCCCTATCCCTTCCCTTCCCTTCCCTTCCCTTCCCTTCCCTTCCCTTCCCCTTCCCTTCGCTTCGCTTCGCTCCCTCCCTTCTCCTTCCACCCGAACCACCGTATCCGGCCTCTCTTGCCCACACGGGAACTGACTCCTATCCTCCTCCTCCTCCTCCTCCTCCCTTCCTCCTCCTCTTCCTCACCACCACTTCAACAAAAACACTCAAGGTAAATTCACACACGCAAAAAAACAACGAGGGTCTTTTTCACGTTCTCCATACTGGTAAACACACGCCAAAAAAAAAAAGAAGGTTCGTTCGATAATTTCACTTTTTTTTTCATTCTTAACCTTTTTTTTTTTCTTTTTTCTTTACCTCTCTTTTTCTTTTTTCTTTTCTTTTTTTATCCACTGATGAAACTCACGAAGGTCTAGTTTGGCAAGGTTATCCAATGTCACTCTGGAACGTAACTAAGAAATATTTATGTTTATATAAGTTTATCCATAAGTAACGAGAGAGAGGGAGGGAGAGAGACACTATAAACACTATGTAAGGAAAATACACTTGCTTGGATGGGATTAGATAGCCTTGTATACACTTAACACTCTTATATATATAATAGAAGACTGTTAAATAGACATATATAAGCTCACTATCTGAAACGACGATGGGTATCTATACTAAAAAGGTGAATAGAGAGAGTATAACACACACACACACACACACACACACACACACACACACACACACACACACACACACACACACACACACACACACACACACACACAACAGACGGGGAATGAGACAGCTAAACATTATATTATGACTTGCCTGACAAACCTACAACACCACACACATACATAAATCTTAACCCCAACTGTAGATAAAACATAAAACTAACAGCGAGAGAAAGCAACAATAAAAACACAGCTTGTTAAAACCCACATTGTTTACACACACAAACACACTAACACACACACAGCATAAGGATAGTGGTACATACATGATTATAGGTAAATATTAAATCAAGGAGAAGTACATACATACATACATACAACACACAGGCGACGTTGATAAGAAAGAATAACTGGACTTAATTGAATTGTGTGTGTGTGTGTGTGTGGTGTGTGTGTGTGTGTGTGTGGTGTGTGTGTGTGTGTGTGTGTGTGATAAGCTGGCCTTGTTTGATCTCAACACGCACACTGTCACAGAGGTGGAGGTATTGAACACAAGAATTCAAGGATAGAGAGATAGATAGATACATACATTTAATTATGGTGTGACTATTATTATTAGTATGAGAAATTAAAGGAATCTAATGTTGAGAAGACGTTACTAAAAATTCCTTTACTTACGCGAATGACTTTAAATTTTTTATTAGTAAGTGACGAATTTATTTTACGAAGACCAAGATTATATAATGAAGGACTAGGCTTGTTAAGATTAAAGGAATAGTGTGTGTGGTGTGTGTGTGTGTGTGTGTGTGTGTGTGTGTGTGTGTGGAGGCAAGTGCTGACGAATCTGATAAATCTAACGGGGGAGACACACTTGAAGGAGAAGAGAGAGAGAGAGAGAGAGAGAGAGAGAGAGAGAGAGAGAGAGAGAGAGAGAGAGAGAGAGAGAGAGAGAGAGAGATGAGAGAGAGAGAGAAGAAAAAAATGCATGAGTTTCCTACTGACATTTTCGTTAATATGTCAGAAGGGAAGATGTGATGAAAGTACTGAGCTTTTAACCGTTGTGGATTAGCTAAGTGAAGAACTCCACTTTTACTTTCAACTCATTCACACTTATTCACTCATTCACTCACACTCACACTCACAATGTTTTTTTTTTTATTGTTATTCATTCTGGATGATGTGTAAAGAAAGGCAATGAATATATTTTACTTTATTTTTATTTTACTCACACTTACTCTCACACTTACTCTCACATCACACTCACACTCACACTCACACTCACACTCACAACTCACACTCATCCTACGATCTTCCTCTCATGTCTCTCACTCACACCTCTACTCCTCTTAATACTACTCCATCACTCCTTAAAAGATGCTAGTGTACCCATTAAACTCTCTCTCTCTCTCTCTCCTCTCTCTCTCCTCTCTTCTCTCTCTCCTCTCTCTCTCTCTCTCTCCTCTCTCTCTCTCTCTCTCTCTCTCCTCTCTCTCTCTCTCTCTCTTCTCTCCTCTCTCTCTCTTCTCTCTCTCTCTCTCTCTTTCTCTCTCTCTCTCTCTTCTCTCTCTCTCATCTCTCTCTCTCTCTCTCTCTCTCTCTCTCTCTCTCTCTCTCTCTCTCTCTCTCTCTCTCTCTCGTAAAATTCATTCCTCACCCTTCACAAACCATAATGGAAGGGAGAAAAAAATGGTGTGGAACGTTTTTCCTGTCAGATGAAACAGGAAAATGATGTGGCCACTACCTACACACACACACACACACACACACACACACCACACACACACACACACACACACACACACACACACACATGGTTAAAGGTGCACAGAGAGGAAGAAACAAATGCCTATATACATGTCTCTCTATCCCTCTCCCCTTCTTCCCCTTCCCCTTCCCCTTCCCCTTCCTCTCATCCCAAGCATTGTAGAGGAAAAAGGAATCGTTTTACCTCCCCTGTGTGTGTGTGTGTGTGTGTGTGTGTGTGTGTGTGTGTGTGTGTGTGTGTTTACCTAAAGTGGAAAGTAAAATAGCGGTGTTGGTGGAAATGCCTCTTGAAATAATACATATAATTACTCCACAGTTTCCATTCTAGGGGCGGAGAGAGAGAGGAGAGACGGGAGTAGGGAGTCAGGTTGTGTTTTTTTCTCTTTATTTTAACTAATGGAGACAGGCCAAGGGTTAAATATACTCGTGAAGAGGGGAAAAAAGATAGTACTTTACGAGGGGAAGGCTGGGAGGCTGCGCAGTAAGAGGGCATTGAGTGTATCAGACGTTTATTTCTTTTTAAGTTCTGATATGTTATGGGTAGGACTGAAGCTTCCGTAGATGGTGTGTGTGTGTGTGTGTGTGTGTGTGTGTGTGTGTGTGTGTGTGTGTTGGGATAAAAAGTTATATACGTAGTTATAAGTGTACTGTATGTAGTGTATGCAGTCACCACTACCACTACTACTACTACTACCATCACCATCACCACTACTACTACTTCTACTACTTCTACTACTACCACCACCACCATCCTTCCTTCATCACTCGTGCAACCAACACCAGCACACGTCTTAACATAAATAAACAGCCACTGCTAAATAGACAGACGCAGCCGTACAGATAGACAGCAAGGCAAATAGACAGACGGTCATGTAGTACTTAGATTTACATTTACACAGCTATCGTAATAAACTTAACTCTTATCACCGTGCGCCATTACTAAATTATATGAAACTTACTATATTATTATTAGTAGTATTTTTATCCGTGTTATTCTGTATAAATTATAGTTTCACGAGCGACGGAAAAATAGTTGTTTTTACGTAATATATTTTTTATCTAACTAACTCGAGCGAGAGGAAATCATTAGTATAACCTTTTATTTAGTTTTTATTTATGTATGAATGTGTAAATAGCCGTAAAAATAACACACAAAGGATATGCATCACCTCGTTATGTTGATTAGGTGTTGCGCGGTGTTGCAGATAGATAGATAATATTTACATTGTTGTGGAGATAGATAGATAGATCAAGGCAAGGAATAGATAGACAAGAGAGGGGATTAGGGGGAGGACAGATTAGTTTGACAACGAAAACAAAAACCTGCCTTACAAATAAACAAATAATAATAATGATTGATAATGTTCTTCCTGCTCAGTCAGTCAAGTGTGTTTTAAAAGTCAGTTGTGTGCAGCAGACATATGAGTGGACGTTAGATAATCTTTACACGTATACAGTTATCTATAAATTAATAAATAAAGTCAATATCGAACACACCAATTTTATCAGTTAAACACCATAAAAAAACAAAACACATACACACACACACCCTCTTAAGGACGTGTATAAGCTGTGTTTTTATTATTTATTTTTTTACACTCCTCTCTTATTCTTCATGGCCAGGCGCGCGCAAGGCAAAAGGCAAGAGTTATATATTTCAAAAGTGAGGATTATGGTCGCTGTTTGAGAAGTGTGTATGTGTGCGAGTGTGTGTGTGACTGTGTGTGTGTGTACGTGAGGCGTGTGCTAGCGTGGCCTACATAAACCAGCAGCTGGAGTCACTATTATACTTATACTGTCTCTGGGCTACATCGCCTCGGGGAACCATTACGCCAAGAGAGAGAGATGTGTGGCGACAGTTGTGAGGAGGGAGACATGAGACATCACATCTTGCGACTGGCAGCGCTGTTCATCTTGTTTACTTTCCTACTTCGCGGTGGAATAAAAACAGAAGAAAGTCAATCATTCATATACTACACTACCATCCCTTCTCTCTCTCTATTTCTCTCTCCTCCTAGCTAGTGTGTTAATCTCCGTTGTATATTCAAATGAGCTGTTTTTTATGGGTAGTTTGAGTATACTGTATCTAGGGATGTGTGATTAGGAGAGGATTGAAAGGGGCGAGGAGAGGAAGAGGAGGAGGAGGCTGCGCGCGTGTCCATAATTTGGGTCAGTGAATGTTAATTGAAGGAGAAAGGAGAGGGAGAGAAAGATAAGAAAAGGCCATACACCACATTCAGAAAAATAAAAGAAGGTAGAAACGATATAATAACAGTGCAGAAGGATTTTTTTAAGAGGGAGAGGAAGATAAGAAAAGGCCATAGATACCATTAAGAGAAAGAGAGGAATGTAGAAACGATAGAATAACAGTACAGAAGGGAATTTTTTTTGTTTGCACCTTCTTTAGCAAACAGCGCCGCGGGTAAAAGACTGCGCAGTGCAGGCCACCGTCCGTTCACTTGCCTGCCTGCCTGTCTTCCTTCCTGCTGACCGGCCGCTGAACCTGCTCCCGCTGCTCAAAGTTCACTGTATTGGTGACCTTGTGAGAGAGAGAGAGAGAGAGAGAGAGAGAGAGAGAGAGAGAGAGAGAGAGAGAGAGAGAGAGAGAGAGAATAATTTCCTCCTGACTTGTAATCACCTGTGCGTACCAGTTTTGTCCGTGGTATGTACGTACTAGTACCAGGCTGGCTCTAGCTGTTAGTAGGACCAAAAAAGGACTGTGTGTGTGTGTGTGTGTGTGTGTGTGTGTGTGTGTGTGTGTGTGCACCTGTCATCCCTGTCAAGTTATCATGCTCTGATAAACGCAAGCAAGTCTGTTCCTTGCTAGATATTATAAAAGTAATACATGATTGACCCTTAGCTGTCACGCCCTGAGAGAGAGAGAGAGAGAGAGAGAGAGAGAGAGAGAGAGAGAGAGAGAGAGAGAGAGAGAGAGAGGTAAAAAAAATAGTTGTCTAAATTCAGGAAGGCCATGAAACACACACACACATACACACGCACACGGCGGGAAATAACATGTGCACACAGCAATTTATTTCCTCCCGCTGGTCCCATTATAGTGTAGTATGCGCTTTTCTCCCTTCATTTTGTTTTTTTCTTTCTTTCTTCCTTTCTCGTAGTAGTAGAAGTAGCAAGTAGTAGTAGTAGTAGTAGTAGTCAGATAGTCTTTATTTATTTAACCACGAGAGTCATCAAAGGAAAACCAGAACGAATAAACATCATAAAACTAGGCTGGTTATGTTGTCTGAATAAACAAAAATTAATCACTCTTGGTAATGCTATTGGATTCCCTCCTGACTCTCTCTTCTTTCTCTTATACTTTCATCCATTTTCCGTCTTTTCTTATACTAGCAATGTGGACGTGATGCGTTTTCCACTAACTGTTTACTAATACTTCTCTAGTAAACAAATGATGTAATCTCGCATAAGCGGAAAGAGATTAAGAGATAATTTATAGATATGCATTTTATTGGATTATTTTGTGGGTTATCTATCGTGAGTGTGTTGTGTTCTGGTGATGTGTGGAAGTGTAGAGTCTCGCACGTAGCTACTCGGATTGTGTTATAACGAAGGCAAGAAAATAATCACGAGTATGCTGAAAAATGGTAAAAAGTTATTGTTTCTCCAGCTGAAGAAAAAAAAGTGTATATATATATAGTCGTGTAGGTGCGTTCTAGCACGTGCCATATCACTTTTTTTTTATTGCATTCCAGTTGTAATCAAAAGAATTTAAAGTTTATATACGTAATTTCCCTCGAATACTGTTATTTTTTTCCTTCCGTACGTGTGTGTATAGGAATTTGAGATAAGATTAGATTATGTATGTGAAACGGAAAAGTTAATTAATTGATTACTATTTTTTTTTATTTCGCTCATTTATTTATTCGTTAATTTCTTTTATATGCGATCAAAGAAGAAAAAAAAGTTCGGTTCTACTTAAATAGTCACACTTCACACTGCTTATTATCACTATACCATCACCTTATTCAACCACAACCACCACCACCACCACCACCACTTCGGACTTTGGAAGCGGTGGTGGTGATGGTGTGGCAGAGTTTCAAAAAAGGTTGCTATATTTGATCCGGTGTGTCCACTACCTGACGTTCCTTGACTATAAACACACACTCAGCAGCAGGAAGTGTGTGTGTGTGTGTGTGTGTGTGCGTGTGTGTGCGTGTGTGTGTGTGTGTGTGTGTGTGTGTGTGTGTGTGTGTGTGTGTGTGTGTGTGTGTGTGTGGTGTGGGTGCAAGTGAACGCAAGGTCTTATTACTCCAATCAGATCGCCACCACATTGAGAGTCAGTTATTGTCTGCTAACTAAATATACGTCATAAGCGAACAATCAAACTAATAATTAACTCAACAATTACCAAACAAGTTCAAATAATAAATAAACAAATAGTAAACAACCGTATAAGTAGACAAATAACTATATATATAACGACGCAGTATGTTACAATACCTTATACTTTTATTTTTATTTTTTACGATCATTGTTGTTGTTGTTGTTATGAAATTCGACGAAAGGATGAAAAGTCTTGTCTTGCTCTGGTAAAACTTTTAATCATTGCTTCTCTTCTCTGAGCACGTGTCTATCACCACCACCACTACCACCATTACCATCATTATCATCATCACCATCATCATCATCATCATCATCATCATCATCATCATCATCATCATCATCATCATCATCACCACTACCACCATCACCATCACTATTACGTCTTTGAGGTGGGAAAAAAATAGGCAAACCAGTGGCTCTGACATTAAGAGAGAGAGAGAGAGAGAGAGAGAGAGAGAGAGAGAGAGAGAGAGAGAGAGAGAGAGAGAGAGAGAGAGAGACGTAGCTCCGCCTTTACTCGACCTTCGCAAGTTTTTTTTATTTTTATTTTCTTTTTGTTTTTCCTTTCTTGCAAACACATTCTTGGTAATAATGATAATCGTTAATGTGTTCTGCTTCAAAGTGATTCAGCAGCACCATTATTATTATTATTATTATTATTATTAGTAGTAGTAGTAGTAATAGTAGTAGTAGTAGTTTTCTTAATTAATTTGTTCAGGCAAGGCAGGAATGAAAGTATTTAGCTAGAACAAGAAAGGAGTGGTGAAACCGTTTCTATTCTACCCCAAAAGAAATAAAAAATAATTAAAACAAATACAAAAACCAGAATTTCAACACATACAATAACAAACACACACACACACACACACACACACACACACACACACACACACACACACACACACACACACACACACACACACACACAAACTCAATATTTCTGTGAACTTTCCTATCTTAGTTTGACGATGTGATATGTGGTTGTAATCGTATTAACCATAAAAAATATAAAAAAAGAAGTTTGAATCATGTTATTCCAGTTGTCGTTGTGTGAGTCGAGGTGGGGGGGAGGGGGACGAATCCTCTTGCCACAGTTCGCCACAAGCGTCCTCCACTAAGGTTACTAGTTCGGCCGGTGTTCCAACTCGGCGACTGGCTTGAAAGGTCTTGGTAGTGATAGCAGAGACCAGTATTATGTAACTCTATATTTTTTATTGTAATTTTTTGCAGGAACAGGACTGAGATTGTCGTTGAATTAGGTTTATAGACATACAAATCTAGGTAATGTACTGGTTTTTTTTACTATATATTTTTTTCTTTAATGATTGTGTGGCTGATAACGGAGGTTTTGAGAACAGATAGCTTTTATTTGCAAGAGCTTTCTGATAAATACAACGGTCGTAAAAGATATATTATACGTATTTATACATGGTTTTGTAACGGTATATAAGTAGAAGATTGTTGGTGTGGTGTGGTGTGGTTGAAATTACTTAGATAATATCTTACACCTTGACTAGAATGCGCGGTAAAATATAGCATAGCAGAATGACCGACATTTCTTCTTGTTTTTTTCTCATTTGAGTCGCCAAAACAGTGTAGGTTAAGTTAAGTTGTAAGCAATGACGAGAACAAAATGATTAACCTCCTTCTCTCCTCTTCTCGGAATCACAAAGAGGTGTAAGCTAATAAACTCGAGCACAAGACACGAACGATCTCATAACAACTAAAGAACAGATTAGAAAAAGATAAAGAAAAAATATATTACAAGAAGCGTAACAATAAAATAGTATATGTGTTTGTATTGTGCTCTTAGTAATGATGACGGTGCAGTGAATGAACTTTTTAAACAGACATTCCAATAATCTCTTAGGTGTGAATTCAATCGTTTTTCATCAAATTCATGTATTTAGATCAAGCATTAAATAGCTTAGGGTCGTTAACTGGCTATTTCTTAGAAGTCGTTGTCTGGTGGTAATAAATTTGGGGTTTCAAGTTAAATAATGTCGTTTGTGTCTATTTATGAAGATGATCTGATACTATGAAGGAATAATTTAAAGATAATAAGAGTATATTTAGTGTTGAATTAAACCGACAGCAAGCATGAAATTAAGGGGATTCAAACCTAATCATAAAATGTCACCCTTTATCTATGCTTTATTAGGAAATGGGCGTAATATATAAATACCAAACGTATATATGTAATAAAGGAAGAAAACATAAGAATGGGCTGGGTAGTATGTGGTGATGTCATACCTTAGTACATCCTCTCCTATCCTTCGTGACGTCACTACTTAAACTCCTCCCTTTAAAGAAAACAAAGACGTCACAGCCAATAGCAATACTGCCTTTCCATCCTCCCTTAAGCTCCTCCCCTTAACCTCCTGAAATGGTGACGTCACGGGTTACTCTGTGTTGATAATGTTTAGTTTTAACTCTGACTAATCGAATCCAGAGAATGAGTATGTGTGTGTGTGTGTGTGTATGTGTGTGTGTACAGGATACGCATCAGCACCACCACATGTTTGCATCAGTGTCCTTCCCGCGTCCAGTGAGTGAGTGAGTGAGTGACAGGGAAGGAGTGAGAGAGGGAGAGAGAGAGAAGGAGAGGGAGAGGATTAGTTTCAGTGTTTTGATCAGTGCAACTATATCGCTCCCTTGCTGCTGCTGTTGCTGCTCTTCCTGTTATGTTGGGGTCGTGGTGGAAATTATTGGTGAGACTATTATTATTATTATTATTATTATGACTACCACTCCTCCTCCTCCTCCTCCTCCTCCTCCTCCTCCTCCTCCTCCTCCTCCTCCTCCTCCTCCTCCTCCTCCTCCTCCTCCCTACCACACATGCCGTTTTTAATTAGTTTCCCCTGGTAGTGTGTTGGTACCGGCTCAGACTCGTTCCCGCTAGTTTGGCGGTGTGGCTGTGGCACTGTATAAATACTCGGTGCCAGGGCCTTGTAGGGGGGGAGGGGGGCAAGGACAGTGTGGTGGTGGTAGTGGTTAGGGAAAGATGAACACGGGTTTTCCTATTATTTTTTTTCTCTTTGTTATCTATTTCATCATTATTATCTTTTTTTTTTTTTTTTTTTTTTTTTTTTTTTTTTTTGCATCCTGATTATTTGTTTTTTTTTGTTTTTTTTTATTTATTTATTTATTTATTTATTTATTTATTATCATCCAACAATTGTCTTAAATTGACAGGAAACAGTCTTAAAAGATTTGTTATTTTTACTGTAATTTATTTTTCTGTCCGTCTGCTCTCATCTTCCTTCTCCTCCCCTCTCCCCTCCTCCATTAGGATTGCTTGTTCACTTGTCTCCTCCTCCTCCTCCTCTTCCTCCTCCTCCTCCTCCTCCTCCTCCTCCTCCTCCTCCTCCTCCTCCTCCTCCCCCCCCTCCCCCTCCCCCTTCCCCTTCCCCTCCTCTTCTTCATCCTCCCACACAACTATTAAAACAATTCTCTACACGTGTTCCTGTATGTGTGTGTGTGTGTGTGTGTGTGTGTGTGTGTGTGTGTGTGTGTGTGTGAGGCTTCCACCCACATCTGAGGCACCCACACACCTGTTTATTGTTATCTTACACACCTGCACATAATTCCCCGTGTGTGTGTGTGTGTGTGTGTGTGTGAGTGTGTGTGTGTGTGCAGTTCGTCTATTATTATTATTATTATTATTTTCCACCCGTCAGAGAATTCTCCATAATTGTTTGAACTTCAAGAATGAGGAAAAAATATATATATAAAAGATGAAAATATGAATGGAAAATAAAATCTGTTCTTTTTCATAAGTTTGGAATAAAGAGAGAGAGAGAGAGAGAGAGAGAGAGAGAGAGAGAGAGAGAGAGAGAGAGAGAGAGAGAGAGAGAGAGAGAGAGAGAGAGAGAGAGAGAGATATGAGGGATTTAAATCGTACAAAAACAATATTTGCTAATCTTAATATTAATATACAATCATTTATTTATTAATATATTTATTTACTTATGTATCTAACAACTAATGTATATATCTATTTACTTATTTACTTTATCTATCAATCTATATATTTATTTGCTAATTCATTTATTTATTTATTTATTCATTTATTCGCTTCCACAACACGTATCAAATAACCTCCATACTTTACATATTCATTTACTTGACTCAGACTCTCAAGGTCACACAAGCAAGCAAGGGCAGGCAGGGTGCATGTAGGAGGCGGTGTGTGCGTGTGTGTGTGTGTGTGCGTGTGTGTGTGTCTGTGTGGGCGTCCGTGACTTTTGTTTACAGCTTATTAACTATTTTGTAGAGATTAAACACCATATTATTTAGAGTGAGTGGTCTTGTGTGTGTGTGTGTGTGTGTGTGTGTGTGTGTGTGTGTGTGGCTAGAGGTGATGACAGGTGATGTTTTGTTGTTTGTGTTGGGGAAGGGAGAGGAGGGATTAGGTATTAGGGATTAGGGATGAGGGATTAGGGATGAGGGAAGGGAGTGAGGGATGACAAGACGGATGGGAATGAGGGAGGGGAGAGGAGTAGGTGTGTGAGAGAGAGAGAGAGAGAGAGAGAGAGAGAGAGAGAGAGAGAGAGAGAGAGAGAGAGAGAGAGAGAGAGAGAGAGAGAGAGAGAGAGAGAGAGAGAGAGAGAGATAACATTACTCACTCTATAAATGACCTTTCACTCCCTTGTGACGTTAGTGCACATGAGAGATTACACACACATAGACGCACACGTATCTACACTTAGTGCGGATGTGTTGACGTGTGTATGTATGAATAGATACGTGTACGTTTTTCTGTAGTGTAATGATAGTGGTGGTGGTCATGTGTGTGTGTGTGTGTTTGTCTTTCTATCTTTCTTTGTACATTTCTATCTATAAAACACACACGCATGCACACACAAGGTCACAGAATCTTTAATTAACTAAGTAACTGGA
>JAXIVD010009532.1:7500-15233 GCA_036785275.1 Cancer borealis | reverse complement strand
CAAGTCCACTAAAGACACATAACTAATCAATACAAAAAGAATGAGAATGCAAAAAATAACCTCACCAAAAAATAACCTCACCAAAAAATAACCTCACCAAAAAATAACCTCACCAAAAAATAACCTCACCCAAAAAACATCAAACAAAACACATAGAATAAAAAAAAATATATAATAATGAACTTAACAATAAATAAATAAAAACAAACAAGGACAGAAAAAAATAAAAATAAAACCCAAAAAATAAAAATAATAATAATGATAAATAAATAAATAAATAAATAAAAATAGAGGCAGGTAATAATAATAAGATGAAAGGGACAAATGACAAGCAAGGCAGGTGAGGTGAGGCGAGGTGAGGTGAGGCGAGTGTATACACGTCCTCATTAGAACTACACCCACTACCATGATTCAGGTGGAGGCGCCCGAAGCTGTACCTGCCCCATTAACTACACCTCACCCTGATCACCTGGATAACACCTAATTGGTAACACAATACTCAATGAGAAGGACGATAACATAACTAGGAAAGGTGATATTGTTTTATGATATTATTAATGACCACATGTAACCTTCCTTCCTTCTCTATCTTTGGTCCAGG
The DNA here is from genome assembly GCA_036785275.1 of Cancer borealis. Lineage (NCBI taxonomy): Eukaryota > Metazoa > Arthropoda > Malacostraca > Decapoda > Cancridae > Cancer > Cancer borealis. The sequence continues at coordinate 14,632 of JAXIVD010009532.1, read as the reverse complement.
TGTTCCGCTGGGTAGGTGTCCTCTCCTGTTTTTCTTTTTTTTTTGTGTGTGTGTCTGTCTGTGTGTGTGTTTGTGTTTGTTGATGGTAAAATATTGTGTCAGTGAGTGAAGTATTAAGTTAGTTTGTTTTTTTTCATTGTTGTTAAAAGGATACGAAGCTTATTGAAGAAAATGTGGAAGGAAGAAGAAGGAATAAAAAAGGAACATAGTAAAGATACAAAAGAAGATGATAGTAACAATTAAGACTGAGCACTTCTATCCCTCTTCTCTTATTCTTTCTCCTCTTCACCACCACCACCACCACCACCACCACCATCACCACCACCACCACCACCACCACCACCACACCTGCTCCACAGTCCACACATTCACAGCCCGACACCCGACACCTAAGAGACAAGGCCAGCGAAGTGCCATTACCAGGGCCAACACCCACCCACAACAAGACCCACCCACGAACAACCCACATGAATAATTCCCTTCCATGAGATAACCCACCCCTGAGGATACCCGCCCCATGAATAACCCGCCCACGACAGGCCCCATCCTTTATCTGGGACACAAATTTTTTTTTACTAGATTCAACGGAGTCCCACACGAGAACCCACCCCAGAGAACTCACCCCAGAGAACTCACCCCAGAGAACTCACCCCAGAGAACTCACCCCAGAGAACTCATCCCAGAGAACTCACCCCAGAGAACTCGCCACAGAGAACTCACCCCAGAGAACTCACCCCAGAGAACTCACCCCAGAGAACTCGCCACAGAGAAAACCCACCACAAAGAAAACCCACCACATAGAAAACCCACTTCAACACACCCAGCAAGGAGACAACCCACCTTGATCGAGAACCCACCAAGGACAGACAACCCACCTGGGAGTAAAAACAGCAAACCTGACTCGGAGGAAGACCAGGAGGCGGTCAGGGGCAGACAGACACGCACTCTGTGATGAATCATATGTCACCCACGCCAGGTAAAAACATGCAGCAGGTTCCGAGACTATTATACCACTGTAGGGTTATGGTGGTCGCCCTCGCGTGAGTGTGGCCGCAGTGACTCCTATCTCGAGGCTACATCTATCCCAGAATCGAGCATGCCTGAGCATCAATTCCCGATTCGCATATCCATCACAATTTGGGGACAATTAATAACAAGGGATCCCGCCACCCAACCCTGGACATTAGGTTTTTCCGCGTCTCTGCCTTGCCAAATGTTCCTCCGCCCCTTTGGTCTCCTCGCCTGCAGGATGCCACACCACCTTAGGGCCTCGCGCGGCTGTCTGCCTTGCGTGCGACTGAGTGAATACTAAATAAGGGTAAACACACCACACTCTCAACGTGTAAGGAGGGAAAGAGATTTTGTGCAAGAGATTTTGTGTTTTGTATTAGTAAATGAAGTGAAGTGAAGCCATGAAAGTGATAATGAGTATATTAATGAGGTATTGTGATGTTTTGATACGTAAATTATTAGGTAGAGTTAATTAACGTTGTTCAAATAAATGTAATGCGTGATGAGATGATATAGATGTGAAGGAAGAATGTACAAGTTAAATGAACGGAACAAAATGGTTAGGAATGTTTGTTCAGTAAAAATATGTCAGGCAATTAAGAAAACATTAAATAAATTAGCTACAAATAGATAAATTATCAAAACGAGAGAAGAATGTGTAAGAACAAAGCACACAAAAAAAAGATACAATATAAAATACAATCAGAAGTAAAATCATGAAGTCGTAAATCATTAAATAAACAAACAGGGAATTAATTAAAAGAAACTTAAGATAAACACAAGATGTTAATAATAAAAAAAATAAATAAACTAGTGTGGAGCAAGATTTTAGGATAAACGAGGTGAAGATGAGGTGAAGGTGACACAGGTGAGGGAAGACCAGGTGAAGGTGAAGGAATATGAAGGAATATGAAGAGAAGAAGCAACAACAAAGGTGATAAAGATAATAATATAAAATAAAATATGAAGAAGCAAGGAATTGAGGAAAATAAATAAAGGAAGTAACACAGTGAGTAAGGTAAAAGAAGAGAGTAAAGAAGGTAATGAAGATGGAAGCGGCACTGATGAGGGGAGGAAGCAAAATGAAGAAAGGGAGGAAGAAAATAATGAAGATGGAAATAATAATGGTGATGAAAAAAGGGAAGCTAATGAAAGGGAAAAGGAGACTCGTGACACATCATTTCCTAAAAAATAAATCATAAAACAAAGAAATTACCTGATTATGTGAGAGAAAAAAAAAATTAACACCAAACCACAACAAAATAAAACAAACAGGAAAATATAAAAATATGATTAAACAAAGGTTATGCAATTAATCTTTCTTCAGGTGAGTCAAGGTGAATAGCAATTACATGAAATTAATTAACTCATATTGGGGAATTATTTACCTGTGGATACCAAACACAGGTGAACCCCGCAACGTGTACCTGTCAACGCATCATGCAATCAAACCTACTTACAGGTGCACGATGCAGAAGGGAAAAAACTAATCATGTTACTGAAAAAAATATATATATGTGTGTTTTTTCTTCGTGTGTGTGGTCATGAAATATTAAGACTGAAAGTTAAATTATTTGAGAAAGCTTTGTACTTATATTGACAAGTGATTGATGATGATGATGATTACGTATAGTGATGTTAATAATAATAATGATGCCAATGGTAATAATAATAATGATGATAATCTTAGTTGTTGTCAATTTTTTTTTTTCTTTTTACCCAATATCAGTATTTTCTTATGATTATGTTTTTACACTTCATAACTTGCTTATTCATCTAATGATTTATAAAATATTATAATTGTTTTCTGATTTTTTCAAAGTGTTTTTATGTTTTGTTCTCTATTTATATTTTGCATAATCACTTTAGTTATAAACAAGAAAAGTAAATGATGCATTTTTTCTTTGAATAAATTATAATAGTATATAAGCAAACTAATTATTGACAAAATCAATGCAAATCAAAAACTGTGAAAAAATTAACGTAAATACGAGTACAAAATTATTAGCTTATACTATTTTTTTTTCTCGATTTCTTATTTTTTTTGTTTTCTACGATTTTTTAAATGATTATAATACTTTTGTTATATTCTTAAAGCGTTTATATAACGTTTTATTTGTTATTGAGTGAAACCCAAGTATGTCATCCTGCATCTCATCCCAAGTGTTTGTTAATCATTAAAACTTCCTTAACAAGTCTTATTGTGCATTGTAACATCAAGGACTTTCATTAACATAATGTTTCTCGCATCTGTTATGAATACAAGGATACCAAGATTGGGTTGAAGGGAGTTATTATTAATTAGAATAAACAAAAAATGTTAAATCTTTTTGACGGAACAGTTAAATTTTGCATTAAAATTATATAAAATAAAAGGAAGACAATGCATTTATTATCTTCAAAATAATACAAATCAATAAATAAAAAACATTAGTACCAATAAACATCATAAAAAAAAATATCAATAAAATAATAATAAAAAGCACGAATTTTTAGTGATATTATTATTTTCTACTCAATTTTTGTTTTCTCCCACAAAGGAATACAATACGCACGGAAAACAAATGAATAACAGAGGTCAGAGGCGGCGAGGCTTCTTGTTCCCCTTATGAGGCTCAGCACACAATTAGGTGGTGGCGGCGGACTAGGAGGAACACACGAGTCTACCATTAAGAAAACGTGATGCGGGAGGCTCAGGCTAAGGGTGTATACATGTGTGTGTGTGTGTGTGTGTGTGTGTGTGTGTGTGTGTGTGTGTGTGTGTGTGTGTGTGTGTGTGTGTGTGTGTGCGTGTGTGTGTGTGTGTGTGTGTGTGTGTGTGTGTGTGTGTGTGTGTGTGTGTGTGTGTGTGTGTGTGTGTGTGTGTGTGTGTGTGTGTGTGTGTTTAAACTTATCATTGTTAAACTTGCATTGTTTCCTTAAGCAGTTTAATTGAATATTCTCATACATAACGTTGTAACTATCAGTATAAAAGGAGGAGGAGGAGGAGGAGGAGGAGGAGGAGGAGGAGGAGGAGGAGGAGGAGGAGGAGGAGAAGACTTCAATGAACAAAATCTAGTTATGAGAATGTAATGAGGAAAAAATTACACTCACTCGTAGATACTTACTAAAAAAACGAGGATGAGAGGATATAGTGAAAGTGGATAGAAAAGAGAGATACAGTGTGGATGACAGAGGAGAAGGTGGAAGGCATGAATAGTGGAGATAAGTAGAAGGAAGAAGCTAACTAGTCTCTGGAAATATGGAGATGTGGAACGAGGATGTGGAGGAGAGAATAAAAGTGAAAATACAAAGAGATTTAGTTATATAGAATGAAGGAAAGAGAGAAAAAAAAAAAAGAGAGGGAGAGAGAAAAAAAAATGGTTGATAGGAGAGTCTGGTTTCGATTCTTTACTGAAAACTGAACTAATTTCCTTCGTCTCCATCGATCTAATCTCCCACGACCACAGGCAGCTTATCTAAATCCCAGGCTATTAGGGAGCTGTATCTGGCTAGCCTCCTCCTCCTCCTCCTCCTCCTCCTCCTCCTCCTCCTCCTCTTATATCCTCCCCTTCATTGCCTCCTCCGCCTCCTTCTCCTTCTCAAGTGTTATTTCTTTCTTTTGTCAATTTCCTCATTTGGTTCCGAGACGTTATTTTGATCTTTATCAGCTTAGTGTTAGTTTGCAATTCTTCTTTTTTCATTAATTTACTACTATTTTCTTTGTATTCTTCTTTCCTTTCTTACTAAACCTGTTCTTATTTACATCTCTTCGTATCTGTCTTTCCTTCTTATATACTCTCCTCCTCCTCCTCCTCCTTCTCTTGGGTCGGCTCACGGAGGAGGAAGGCGCTCAACATGCAATTACTCCGCCGTCAGTCAGTGCCCGCCTTGGCCTGGCTCCCGGGGAGACAGATAATGCACTCCTTGCCCAGGTGAGCGATCACACGCCCAAGAGGTCTTCATCCCGCCACCTCAGACACGCCACGGCTCCTCGCCCACACCCTACCCCATGCCCACCCATACCCACCCATGCCCTACCTCCACCCATACCCCATGTACACCTACCACCCCTCACCTCCCCTCCAAGGACCCGTTTCGCTCCCTGGCGGTAAGTATTGAGCATATGTTGTGATTTTATGTTAGTTAGTTATTCCTGTTCTTTTGTCTTTCTCCTGTTTTTTTTTCTGTTTTTTTTATCCTCATTTGATTGTGTGTGTGGGGGGGGTGTTGTGTGTGTGTGTGAGTGTGTGTGTGTGTGTGTGTGTGTGTGTGTGTGTGTGTGTGTGTGTGTGTGTGTGTGTGTGTGTGTGTGTGTGTGTGTGTGTGTGTGTGTGTGTGTGTGTGTGTGTGTGTGTGTGTGTGTGTGTGTGTGTGTGTGTGTGTGTGTGTGTGTGTGTGTGTGTGTGTGTGTGTGTGTGTGTGTGTGTGTGTGTGTATGTGTGTGTGTGTGTGTGTGCTTGTGAGTTGATTAATGACCTTGAACCCAAAAAAACTTCCATCTAAAAATACAAGAAGACGAGGACGAGGACGAGGAGGAAGAGGAGGAAGACGAGGACGAGGAGGAGAAACAACAACACAAATAAATAAAACCTCCACATCCACACCCAGGAATCTCTCATTAACACCCACTGAGACGAGAAAGAGAGAGAGAGAGAGAGAGAGAGAAAGAGAGAGAGAAAGAGAGAGAGAGAGAAAAAAAAAAAGATAGAGAAAGAGAAAGAGAGAGATCACTTTACACCTGTTACCAAAAACACCTTTTAAACTCACTCATTCAAACACAAATTTCACCTCATAATTAAAAACTTTCCTTTGAGTCAAACTAAAAGGATAAAATAAAAATATATGAAATCAACTCTAAATGTGCAAATAACTGTAACTATTAACACATATGACACACGTGGCACTCAAAGGTGACACTTGTAAATCACCAGCACATGAAAGGCAGCTGGAGGGGGTGAAGGGGGAGGTGAGGGGTGTAGGGAGGGAAGGGTGAGGGGTGGGAGGTGATTTTCGTAACATGAGTTTTACACGCACTCAAGAGACAGCTGTGGAGGTGGTGGTAGTGAGGGGTGGTATTGGGGGGGGTGGGGGGTTAAGTGGAGGGTGGGGTGGTAGTGGGGTGAAGTGTGATGAGCTTGTGTGGTTGTCCTGCAGGTGTGGAAAGGTTGTGGTGATGATGGTGATGGTGTGGTGATGGTGTGGTGATGGTGTGGTGATGGTGTGGTGATGGTGTGGTGTGGTGTGGTGTGGTGTGGTGTGGTGAGGAGGTTCTGTTACGTGATGGTAAAGTGATGGGACTGTGAGTTGTGCTGGTGTGTTTAATTATGATTATATAATAGTATGTGAAGTATGTTGTAATTATTATATACATACTCAACAAACTATTATTTAAGGAAATTGATACGTGCTTGTGTGCCTCCAATGAGCTAGAAATATTATATAAATTATCAAAATCAATATAATTATGAGTTTACTTCTCCTTCCATTACTTCTGAGACTTTATCTGGAACTCAATGGTAACACGTAAATTATATAAGACTTAACACAATCTTATACATCCACACATTCTTCCACTTTCTGAATAATAAAAAAAAAGATGATAAAGATATATTTATACGTAATTAATTATACGAAACCACACAAAGAGGATAATTAAATATACTTATACATAATCAATAGTAGAAAACCTCATAATAAATTTAAAAAAAAGAGAATAATGATACATATCTATACATAAATAATTATATAACCACATAACCAACACAAAAATTACTCTTAACGCTACTAAAAAGGGCTGCTACGAGGAACCACAAGTGACAAAATACAACCTCCATCAAGCACGAGTTTCCGTCAAGTTATAGTGAACGCATCAAGGGTAGGACTCTCACCATGCCAACACCCCACAGAGGAAGCCAATTTCTCAGACGCTGGGGGCGAGGCGGGGAGAGTAAGAGGAAGGAGAAGGTAGGGAGAGGGATAGAGGGGTAGGGGAGGGGGGGCAGGGGGGGCCGCGGTCATGACAGGAGCATGTGACCCCGACTCACCTGAGCGATCACCTGATGGAGGGGAGGGGGTTGTGGGGGTGAAGTTGGGGTTGTGGGGGGTGAGGTGGACGTCTTCATCACAATCTCGCTCTCTG